>JAHMML010000013.1:2530365-2643522 GCA_020341155.1 Eciton burchellii | reverse complement strand
CTTCGGCTTCGGCTTCGGCTTCGGCTTCGGCTTCGGCTGCGGCTGCGGCTTCGGTATTTGTTTCGTTTTCGGCTTGGGTTTCGGTTTCGGTTTCGATTTCGATATTGATGTTCATCTAGACTTCTACTTCTACTCCTGCTTTTATTTCTCTTGCTCTGATCTTTTAGGCTTGTTCGACTTAAATTACTGGGACGTTCTTGTTCATTGCACTGAATCTTTCTCGCATTTGTTTTCTTCTCTTTGCTGTAACATTATAATTATAATAATTGTAATAATATCATATAATTAGAATAAATAAGTTTACAAGATTTTGAATCTTTTTGAAAAAAGGACACTTTGAAATATATTATAATAAAAAGACCTTCGCATGCTAATAATAATAAGAATATATAAGAATATAATAGTAATAATAGTATTCAATATATCACCTGTTTTCATGTTTTGTAAAATCAATTATTGATTTTTTAGGAAAACCAAAGCTTGTTTCGTTAGTTTGTACTCCTTTATCGTGAGAAAGCGGTTTTATTTTACGTTCTGATTGACGTTGCAGAACTGTAAATCTTTCAACCCAAACTGGATTGTCAGCATTATGCTTGATTGCTTCTGTTGTGGTAGAACTATGATGGATGTATATCACGGCTGCTGTGTTATCATAATTATTATGCTTCGATCTATTTCTATATTCTGTTAAATTCAATCTTTTACGAATTGGTTTCATTTCTTGTGGCTGTGAGTTTTGAATATTTTGGGTAGTTATCTTTTGTATTTTGTTATTCGGTTCATTTGTAGTACTTATATCTTTCTTGAGTTCAGTAATTGGCTGTACTGGTAGCAGTTGTGTATAATTCGAAACAATTTTCGGCACGGAAACCGTCTCTTCTATTTTATTATTCGCTACTTGGGTAATTTGTGATCTGTTCGTATCTGTATTTAGTTGATTTGAAGAAAAATATTGATTTTTCTGTAAGATACTCTTAAGAGTTTTTGTTTGATAGAACATAGAGCCATATACAGTTTTGGTACATATCTTTGCATCTTTGATAATACATGAATTATTTAAGGCAGAGTCTTTCAAAATCATTTTCTCATTATTGTTTTGAATATTTTCGGATTTATTATTAATTTTACTCATTTGTTTAAATGATGGATTTACCGCATTGTTCCTTTCAGTTGTTTTTTTTTGCTTCATATTAGTCGATTCTATATTAGTCCTACTAGTCGAAACAGTAGAAACACAAGAAAAATTATTTTGTCCCAAATTATCATTATATTTTTTAGTATCTTTTAATTGAGATCTTCTAAAAGGTACACTCCTGTTTTTATGTACATGCTTTCGTTCTTGCTTATTTACAGGTACACCTAGAGTAGGAATACATATTATTTTATATTCTATTTGATTTTATCTTCCTAAGTATCATCTAAATATTCATTACCATATTTATGGATATTGGAAGGTAACTTATAATTATGAGCATCTTCATTTAACGAATTAGATGTAGCAATATTTCCAGCCACCTGTAAATACGGATGTATATATATAAGTATCTTTATATAAAATGTATCTTTTTATAAAATTAAAATACATTAAAATAATTAATTTTATAAAATTAATTATACAAAGTAAATTGCGTATGTAAATTATAAAAAAATAAAAAGATATGAATTATAAAAGATATTATGATTATATAATGAATCCTACGATCGATATATTATCATAATAATGATGCACAAGCAATCCTACATTATATAATTCCATTTCTGTGAATACTAAGTATGAATCTTACCATTTTTGACTTCTTTTTACGACTAGATTTTCTCTTTTTTTCCATTAAATTAATATTATTATTTCCATTATTATTATTTGGCACATGTGGTAACGAAGTGGTAGATTCTTTCTTTTGTACCTGTTTTAATAATTAGATTTTACTCAAAATTTGTTCATATATGAATGAATTAAACATATATATAATGAATTGAAATGCTTATTCTGATTATCAATTACTTTTAATTTACTAAGAACCTTTCCTATTGGTTTATTGTTATGAATCTGTGAAATGGATTGGTTTTGAGAATTTTGAGTTGGTTGTGGTGAGTTGTTTTTTATAGGAGACGTGAGATGATTTTCAACTGGTTTATCGATTGGTTTATTATCTGAGTTTAATTTCAAAAAATGGGTTTCAAATTTTTCTAATAAAGTATCCATGTCTACGGCATCCAATCCTATGGAAAATAAAAAAAAGTTAAATCGAACTTTTTGTTTCTATCTAAAATTTTCATGGACACATTTATATAAATTGATTTAACTTACCCATTTCTATATCTTCTGTAGTCATAAAATTGAGAGAGTTCTGTTGCTCGGTTTCTATAATTAAATTTTCTTGCATGTTTTCTTTTCCTCTCTCACTGTCATAAATTTTCTGAATATCTTTTTTTATATCTTCAGAATTATATTTTTCGTGAGATGATACGATGAGATTTGAATGCGGTGAATAGGATTTTTTAGAACTTTTCATTTCTCCAATCTTTATCTTGAGATTACTGCCATTCATATCAGTTGGAACTATTAGTTCTTTGCAATTAGTACCTACATCTAAAAAATAAAAATATCAATATTTCCATTAAATTGAAAGATGTAAAATAGAATATAAATAAAAAGAAAGAATATATAAAAAAGAATATAAATTATAAAAATAAATATAATAAATATTCAAAATAATATTATATAACGAACCAGGGTATTCCTTTTCCAACGTTTTCAATATTTCCTCCATTTTAGCTTCTGTAATATCTGACTTGTCTTCGAATATATATAAAAATGAATCTAATACTTTGGGTTCATCGATTAATCCTGGCCAAAGTAGGTTAAGTATTTCATTTATATCTATATCCACACATTTGTTTAATTCCTAAAATTAAATAAGCATTTTTTTTTATATAATTTTTAACAATTATTTCATGAATATATAAAGTAAAATAATAATAAAATAAAATAAGTAAATAAATAATATAATTATAAAAAACATAAATTTATACCTGCATATTTGTATCTTTCATATCCTTCTGTGGATCACTATGAATTTGTATAGAACTCTCTCCACTAGAATCCTTTTCTACTATTATGTGACTATTACATAAAAAAAATTGTATATTTAGTATATATATAAAATATGACATTAAATGTACATAGTAGTTTTAAATAAGAATCTACCTACCTTTCTTTATTGTCTGTTTCATTTCGAAATATTACTGGTATCTTGGACAATGGTTTCTTAATATTTGGACCATTAGCTGATGCACATTTATTTCGATCTTCATCAATCATATTTCCACATAAATGTAATATTTTACTAAATATTTCGAAAACTTCAAATGTTTCCTGATTTGCTGGAGCATTTATAGCCTGTAAAGAAGTATTTAAGAGTTCATAATATGAAAAAATATTTAATTAAAAAAAGAAATTAATCAAATATTTACACAGTTTTTTTATTTTAATGTTACATATTAATCGTGCTATTCATTTTGACTTCACTTTTGGTTTTGATTTATGACTCGTGTCATAATTTATTAAAGTATTTAATATAATATTGATATTTTGATGAAATATAAACATCAAATTAATGATAATATTATACAACAATAACAAATCAGAAAATTTCAAGTAAATTTTTTAATATATAAATCTTTTCTCAATTATCACAGTCTTATAAAAGAATTAATTTTAACACATCAGTTTCGAGACTCGTATAAAATAACAGAATTTGCAATATAACACAAATAGCATATAAGCAAAGTAAAACACTGTAATGAATCTATGCAAATTATAATGACACATAAATTTTAATTTTAACTTGTGAATTTCATGTAAAATTAAATCGACATTCAATGATAAAATGTCATACTTCATTGTTTGTTGTTAAGTTCTGCATTAACTGAGTAATTAACATTTCCTCATTCTGTGTATTGAAACAATTTTTAGAAGCCATGATAACACTTTGCGACTTTTATCACTTGAATGATACACTGAAAGAAGAATTGAGTGTTGTTAAAGACTGACGGCTAAGCAGTTCATGAAGAGCAGTCGAGCCATGCGTTTTTTTTCAGGTTATGTTCGAAGCGGCAAAGAAACGCGGCGGGCACAGACGTGTACACAACTCGTATAGAATTAACATTTAATGCCCGCTTTGTTTTTTCTAAGCACGCACGTGCAAACGCTTAAGATGCACGTATATTTCATGTCATCTATATGTCCACATTGCACTATTATACCGCACCGACAGATTATCATATGCCATGATCAGAACCAGCTGCAGGATAGAAGCGGCAACGATTGTCGATTGCCCGTGATACCGTTATTTTACACGTATCGTTTTGTCACATCATATTTATGGAATCACGTAATGTGTTGCCGATAATTTATCACGTTCGCCGAAATATTACTCCAGAAACACGCGTTAAAGGACGCATGGTCTGGAGATTTCTCCTCAATCGCGAATATGGAAGGGGAAGTTCATGTATATGTCTCTCTTTTCTTCTTTCCTGCCAAATCTTTCTCGTCTTCCCTCTCTGTGCCGTATTGCATGCGCACGTTTGCCATGCGCAGCGAGAGGAGAAAGGAAAACAGCTGACAAAGAGAAAGAAAGAGAAGAAAGAAAGCTGGCACTTGCGCTCATGCGTTTAAAATCAACAGGTTCACGAAAACTTCTCATATAAAATTTCAAACTTTTTCGATATTTCTTTATCGATCTTTCTGTATCTTATTTTAATTACTTAAAGTCTCGAGAACGTGTAGCCAAAGAATACATATGTGCTTTAATGATATTTCGAAATTTGACGAAGTTATAAGCATTTGGATGGAATATGGATCGAATTTCTTCTTTTATTTTAAATTGACACATATTCTCTTTTAATTTTAAAACATCTTTTTATTCAAGTCTTTGGAAACAATATAATTTATTAATAATTTATTATTAAATGGCGTGACGTGACAATTAATTCATATATATATCTTATCATATATCTATTATGTATTATGAAGATATGAATATGAACATAAAATTAACAAGAAAGAATTGTAATCACATACTTAATTCTTTATTTTATGTGAGATGTTATTTGTATCGTATAGATAAAAATTGAAAAACACATGAGACACAATTCCAATGTTACTTTTGAGCATCAATTGTGTTAAAAAATATTATATACTACTTGAACAATATATCGAAAAATATATTAAATTAAATCACGTAGAAAGTATAAATATAAGAAAAAAAACTTACAACTATTGTAACGCAATATATATACACGTGCTATTCGTAGATTGAAAGGACATAACGAATAATATATGTCAAAAAAGGAAATGTGAAATAACTCTATTTTAAACGGCATTTCCATCTAACGGCAATATTCTATACTTTCGCCATCGCACATCATTCTCTACTTTCTTATTTTTTCTTACTTGCACTTATCTATTGATAGAGAGAAGATTGTGCGGGTTGCATGTAAAGTCTGAATGTTCTTAGTTAATTTTTGGGAAAATTTTGAAAAATTTTGATGAGAAAATTTCATAATAGACATATTGGGTTCTGGTATTCATGTACAAAAGGGCTCTTAAAACTCTTTAAAAAAATTGTAATATGCATTTGAAAAATGCGCACACGCAATTAGATGAATACTTTAGTTTTCTTATCTTTACCTCTTTCTTTTCCTCTCTCCCTTGTTTCTTTCTTTCATGCATGCAGTGCAGTTTGCACGTACACTTTTTTTATGGAGGAATTTAAACTGTTTTTAATTTGTTACTTAAAACATATAAACGAAATATATGACAATATTTTGTAATCTTTAGACTAGTCGCGAAAATTCATGCAGAGTTTCCCTGTGAGCTCAGGTATTTTATTGCGAATTCGAAAGCAGCAGGAAATGTAGGGTGATGTACACACACTGAGTGTGTACATGAACGAGACGTACACAACGTGCGCGTTTCGTCAGGATAGTATCCCCGTATCGCGGGGGCAATTTTTGCAACTTGAAAAAATCAAAATGACGCACAATTGCATGATTATTTTTCCGGCGCGAAATAATCAATTCAATCAATTAAAGTCTGCTGCATCTCCCTCTCTCCCTTTCTCCCTCTCCCTCCCTCCCYCYCTCYCTCTCTCTCTCTCTCTCTCTCTCTCTCTCTCTCTCTCTCCCTCTCCTATTTTCTTTGTGTCGGATCAGATTTTTATAAACGATAACTTTGGGCTTGCATTTGCCTTTCGACTGGAATCGAAGCTCCGTGTGTGTCACTCCAAGAACAAGTTTGCAAATCGTCTCTTTTATCGCCGCACTCTATGGGAACAGATTTGCTCGCCTTTCCGTTCGAGAATCGTTCTCCCTTTATCGCGATGCTTCTGCATACGCGATCGGACGATAGGCGAGATCATTCCCTTTCCGATTCTCTCGAATAAAACTGTTCCCTCCTGTCGTCTGCGATTTCTGCGACAGAATAACACCGTTTTGTCCTTTCCTAGTGTGACTGGACCTATTTTAGCGTCTATCGCCTTAATTTTATCTTGACTTGTAATGCATGCAAATGGAGAAGATAAAAAATGAAAATCCTTAAAAAATAAATGTGCGAAATTTATCGCGATATAGATTTTCACATGCGACGTTTCCTCTATCGCCGCAACATATTGTTGAATTTTAAATTCAATCTCATAAACTTCGGACGCAGAAAAAGATCGATGATTCATGATCTGATAATCGTATTTGATAATACACCACGTCTATATTTCCGCGGTATACCAATAATAATAATAATAATAATAATAATAATAATAATAATAATTAGTTTTCTTTCAAGCGAAGCTTCAAGAATAGGATAAGACAAGAACAAGTTTGTGATGATTAAATTTATCATGTATGCAGCTGATGGTGGGGAGACGAGATACTGAACAAATTGAATGATCTTCGCAAAAAACGGAGATGAATGATGAATTTTCTCAGTGTTACGTCTTTTTCTACGTCTTATCTGTACTTCTTATAAGATTTACCCGCGAATCAGATATTGACAGATAATAGTAAAAGAATGCACACGTGTCATCCATACTGAATCGACGTTTGCACAAATTTTCGTTATCTATAAATCCGGCTACGACCTTTTATTCTTATCAGATTTTCTCTCATACTCCATTGCAGGCATTTCAGTGAAACTTTGAATTGCGTCGCGTTGCGATCCGATCTATTCGTGCGATCGAGGACCGATCGAGTGGATCCGGTGTTTATCTTTCGATAATGCTGCTGGTTTGAATTATCTAGCTACCTATAAGTATTATAATCTGTGCACATCGACGGTCGGACAGTCATTAGGAGTTTGGTCAAGACCGAATGTCGTATCGAATTTAACTTTCAGTATGGTCACCAGGAAAACGACTGAGGTTAGTAATTTGAGATATTCGTTAAAAATATATAAGCGTATTATTATTGATTAACAGCAATTGCTTGTAATGTGGAAGAGAAAATGCTTTAATCGCTTTATCACTTGAAAAGCTATTTGCTCAGTATAAATATTGGACATAGATGCCTTGGCACTTGTGCTCTTTGTTCGCTAAGATATAATTCTTCTTTGATATTACGAGTGAGCTAAAATTCCAGAAGATTTTTATTCGAGTACGTCACACCCGAATACACCTGAGAGTAAACGGAATATATCGTGTAATTCGTAGAAATAGAACGGTTGTATGAAGTAGATCAAAAGATTTAAGTTTTCATGTCAAATGTTTTCTTTGTGCTATCGGGGCTATCAGAGATTTATCAGAATCTATCAGAATTTATCGAGTCTATCAGAAAATTAATGTTTTTTGCTTCCTCGCGCACGTTCGTGACATGTGTACGTATATTTCAAGAATTAATCATGTGGATAAAAAAGTGCTTTAATCTCTTTGCTCTCTAATAATTCTAAAGCATTAATAATTTCACGATACTTTTAATCTCATAGCTAATAGAGATACGAATCTTTATAGATCTTATTTTTAATTCTCTCTTACAATGTAGCTAGATTAAATGTTTTCTCTGTTAAACTTGAGAGATAAATCCGACTGATTCAGGCATGTTCCTAATCTCATTATACAGATACGCTGGAAACGTCAAGGGCAAACCAGTATTGTTGTTCGCGGTTGTTTGCGGTATTCTCTCCGATATTTTTCCGTGATTGTTCATGCGTTCGTAGCATCGGAATGGAATAGTGTCAAATCTCTTTCCCCTTGTTGATTTGACGATAATTTATATGACGCAAATATAACGCGCTTCACGCTTGCCCCTTTACACATGTGTTATTGGCAGGTGAGAAGAGTTTCTCTCGGAGTTGGCGGGACTTTGGTGGAACCCGGTCCAGGTGTACCGGGACGAGGTTCCTGGGCTAACCAAATTGAATTTGTTCTATCGTGTATCGGATATGCCGTAGGTATTGGCAATGTCTGGCGTTTTCCTCTTTTCATCTATCGTAATGGCGGTGGTACGTAAGTGTGTCTAACTGATCTCGCTCCTTTCTCAAGAAACGATCATTAAACAGAGATTACGCGTTGATATAGGATTATATATTGTAGCTATAGCTGTGGCTTGGCACATTAAATGTCAAGATGAAGTTATGTTGCAGGAGCCTTCCTGATACCCTTCATATTCATGTTAATTACAATGGGCCTGCCGATATTCTTTCTGGAGCTCTGCATGGGTCAATATACTGGATTAGGACCTATAAAAGCTTTTAGCCATATGGCTCCAGCTTTTCATGGTCTCGGTTATTGTACACTGGTCGTTATGCTGTTCGTGATGATTTATTATATGATAATAGTCGCTTGGACTTTATTCTACACTTTCGTTTCGTTCTCATCAAAACTTGCCTGGGCCTACTGCGATAACAGTTTCAACACGGAAAGTACGTAAAAAAAAATGCACCAATATATGATAAATATATTGCATGTCCGCGCGCGAGACTTTGTTGGTACGTTCAATTTCAGCAGAAATTTTAGATGATTTTAATAAGCGACAGAAAAATCGTAGTTATAATTAAGTTATGCACTTTTGCTGAAATGCACCAGCACCAAATATAATAATCAATTTATTAAAATCCCCATTGCAAGTTTAAACTTAAATTCGTTTGATTTGAAGAAGTTATTTGATTGCAATGTATTAAATGTGACCTTTGATCGCGAATAGCTCTCCAGCATAGTGAATTGAATAAAGATATATATGAATAATAAACTATTTATAAATTTAAGAAGTTTAGATGATCATGATCTCAATTCAACTATAACGGGGAATAATTTAAAACAACAAAGATAAATATATATATATATATATATCTTATAAATATAGTGGTCGTTCTTCACATGATTTTTCCAAGAAGGCTTTATCAAATATATCCGTTGAAATAAATAAATTATTATACAGCTATTACATTCTTTATTAACTTCAAAATAATTTTTGATATTCTGCCCGATAGATAATTTTAAAAGTTTATGCGCCATATATGCTACGTGCGCATGTATGTATGTGTGCGCGCATACGTGGCGCGTGCATTTAGGATGCACGCGAGTAGGATAGATAAAATGGCGCGGTCCTTCCTTCGGCTACGAAGCCTTCATTTTGTGGGGCGTTAGCTAACACTTAATTTTAGAAGCGAGATAAAATGCTTTGGATATTAAAAAATCTTTATCCCTATCTCCTTATCTTCAAATGATGACTTTTTAATGAAAGTCTTCATCAAGACTTATTTTAGATTAATTGTTCCGCAAAAAATTATTATCCATCAATTGCATTTAGAAAAATTATTCCATTATTATTAAAACCGAATATAATCCAATCGAATGTATTTAGTTATTCGATATGATTATTTGCATTAAAAACTGTTGTTGTTTCGAGGAAATTTTGAAAAATGTCTAATAGCTTTCGTGTGCATTGAGATGCGGACGGCTATCTCTGTCAATGTGTTACAAATAATTCCAAATTTTATTTTTATTACAATCTTATTGATCTTACGCACAGATATGAAAATGAATCTTCAATCGTGTGACAGAAAGTATAAGAGTTTCTCAAATATACGATATATGTATATATATATGTATATATATAAGTAGCAGAAATATTTTAGAACTTAATGTTAGATATTTATCACGTTACACATATAGACATATAAAAGGCGATAACCCGTCCTCTCTTTTTCATTACGTGTTATTTTATCATGAACTGTTCCAAGATATTTATTATCTCGTCCTTAAACTCAAATATCGCACGTTTTAATCTAACCACGATGCCGATACGGAAAGACTGTTACAGTGGCCTTGAAGATCTCAAATGTAAAACTAATCCGGACACTATGTTTTACAATGGAAGCTGCATCGCCATCAAAGAGTTTTGTAACCGTTTCGGTTACCATGATTACAACAATACTCACTGTTTACAGCACGCTAACTTTTCAGTCAAAGCATTTGGCGATATTTATAACCGGACCTTGTCATCTGAGGAATATTTCAGGTATGAATTTTATAGTTGTCAGCGCTGCATCGTGTCGGAGGATCGGTAACGAATCTTTCGCCGCTGTTCAGCGTTGAGGAAGGCGAGATGTCTTCGAGATCGTCCCTGAAAAGCGTGTAATTGTCGATCTCGCGATCCAGAGATCACGTTCTTGGTTTACACGGTGCTACATGGGAGAACTTCGGCGGTATACGATGGGAATTGCTCGGCTGTCTCACGCTGGCCTGGGCCGTCTGTTTCGTCTGCCTGGTTCGCGGTATTCAAACCATCGGCAAAGTCGTCTATTTCACCGCGCTCTTTCCTTACTTCGTTCTGGTAGCTCTCTTAATAAGAGGTAAGAGGCTAAAACGGCGATGAGGAATTTATTTCCTCTAAATTCCAACACTCTCTCACATTTTCCTCAAATATGTCCAAAATTATTATTTCCGCGAAAACAAGCATGCAGAATGCAAGCGAAACGATTGCGATGAAGCGCAGCTTGCGCGATGATAGCGTTGCGGCATGTCAGATCGCTTAAGTTTGATGATGCCACGACTGAGAAAAATCTATTGACGTTACGTTCAATTGTACAGGTGTCACTTTAGAAGGCGCCGAAGAAGGTGTCGTATGGTTCATTAATCCAAAGTTCGAAACGCTGCAAAGCGCTAACGTATGGGCGGATGCTGCATCACAGATCTTTTATTCGCTGGGCATCGGCTGCGGATCTCTGGTCACTCTCGCGAGTTACAGCAATTTCAGCAACAATTGCCATAGGTGCGACTGTGATAATCTAGATTACATTAGCTCGTTTTTACTGCTGATCAAACGCAGCGAATGTTAACAGCGCGATTGATGCATGGCTTTTTTATTTTATAATTCTTTCGTCTCGTGCGTCTTTGATACATGTATATAAAGTAATGAACTTCGCTCGACATTCCTCGTTTTTGACAAATCTTCAAGCGGTGGTTCTCAAGCAGAGAAACACTCATTTAATTATAATATTAATATTATAATTTTAATTAGCAGAAAATTGTTATCGAGGTTTGAAACTTGCTTAAATGAGAGACGTGCTACACACGCGCATGGAATGCACTTATTTCCGCGTTTATAAAAATGGATTATAATAATCCATTTTTCATCGTTCCTCACAGTCCGCGCCGTATTTCTTCCCTTTTCGGCGATTAATGACGTGTGATCCAATGGGGCTTTCGCAAATCTCTGATATTTTTCTGGCGCGAGTCTAAGCCTCGACGGAAAGGAAATACATTCCGTATGGAATACCTTCTGGAAGCGAGAGACGAAATGAGACGAATTTTCTCGAAAATCGAAATGTAATAACTTATCGCGTGACGTGTAATTTAATTAACCATGCTGACTAAGCATTCCGAGTGCCTATTAATCTTCGCGATTCATTGTTTGGGAACGTCTCAGCTTCTTTATGGCACAACGATCGTTGTATATTTTATTTTCCTTCGGGTCTTGACGACGTCGTTTCGGTAACGGGAGATGGCCGGGTGCCATCGCTAGCAGCTGCCGTAATTTCGAGACTAACGCGAATATAACGTATAACAATAATAATGTGCTCGTGTATAGCTGAAATTAAACGTATATATAACGATCTCATTAATAACAGCGTCGAGCACGATGCCGGATAATCAATTCTTAAATATCAGTTTGCTTCCTTGGAATGCTATTTATATCTTCGAATGGTATCAGAACATTTTTAATAACACCGTAAAATAAATACATGGTCTCCCCATAAGCAGAATTTACGGACTATATGGGAGCTCGTGATATTCTCCCTCGTGAGATAAGCAGAGAGTGTCCTATATATAGAAAACGTAAGAGAATCGAGGGATAAAACTTTAGGATTGGGGGATCACAGAAACAAAGAAAGATTTGATACAGTTATGGGTTAAGAGAATCTCTCTGATGAAAGTGCCATTTTCTCAAAGCGATACTCGCTAATACGGATTCTTCCGTTATCCTGATGCAGAAGGGGAAAGCGATATCTGAATAAATCTTAATTAAACTTGAGTCTCGAGAATTACGCGTTTGAAGATATGTCAAAAAGGAGAAACGTCGCGAATAACATTGCTTCACATGTGTATATCAAAGACACGATGACAAGAATTACTAAGTAAAGAAAGCCATCAATCGCGCTTTGATCAGCAGTATCCTACATCGTTCGATAATTTCCGTCTGTCTGTTTTCAGAGACGCTATCTTCGTTACCGCGACCAACCTATTCACGTCGGTTTTCGCCGGCTTCGTCATATTTTCCGTGCTTGGATTCCTAGCCAAGCAGATGCAAATACCGATCGACAAGGTGGTCCAGAGCGCAGAGGGACTAGCCTTTATTGTTTATCCGGAGGCAGTGGCGCGCATGCCATGGCCGAATCTTTGGGCCGTACTGTTCTTCTTTATGCTCTTCATACTCGGTCTTGGTAGCCAAGTGAGTACGTCAACGATTCACGCGAGCTTTATCGCGGAATTTGATCTCACGAGCGAGGATCTTACGAGAGCGGACTACGGCGGTTATTATCTTCATTTCCGAGATAAACCAAGAGAACGTTTCACTTCCCTTCATTCCTCGTCGCTTATAACGATGAGAAAAATAATTATTAGTTTGTCGAGCAAGTGAAGGGAAAGTAGGAAGACGGGACGGATGAGAAATGCGAATTTTAATTTTCCTCGGCGTAACGAGAAACATCGTCGCGCTAATTGCGTTTGTCCCAACGACCTGCATATTCGCAAGACGCCATCCGCCTGGTCTCCTCCGGCTGATTGAAATATTTTGACCGCGCGCGCGCAACAAATGAAACGAAGAGTCGCAACGAACGTCCGAATCTTTCGCTTAAACGAAGCTTCTTCCTTTTAACGACTCGTGTATCGCCACATCAGTCAACGCTTCGAGAAGATCCTGCGCTCGTGCGTATCCTTCAGCATCGTATCGTATTCCCATTATGGGAATAAGTAGAGAAAGGGAACAAAGGAGAAAAGGGCAAAGTGCTGCGCGAGCGGATCACAGGGGGAAGGAAACGCGGCCGCGATCGTTATTTTTTGTAATATAGTTTGCAGGTGTGCAAGCGATAAACACCGCTATACTGGACAGGCGTCCGGATTGGCGAAAATATGAGAGCTACGTAATATTGGCTATATGCATCGTTTGCTGGCTTCTGGCGATTCCTATGGTCTACAGCGGCGGTATCTACCTATTCAAGCTGATGGACTGGCACACGGCCTCCTGGGCGATCTTATTGATCGGTTTTGCCGAAGTCATTGTAGCTTCTTGGTTCTACGGATGCAAGAGATTCTTGAGTAATCTAGTTGAAATGAAAATGCACTTCGGCTCCATTCTTTACAAATACTGGTGGCTTTGTTGGGTCGTTCTCACGCCAATTACTTGTCTGGTAAGTCCAAACTGCGAATACTTTCATTCGAAAAGCGTTTTGTCCAAACCATATAAGATAGGAAGTTCTCGAATTCCTCGTGCCGTCCAAGAAAATTCATGGAAGTTGCCTTTGTTACTACCGTCAAAATTATGCGTCGAATGTTTGCAATTTCTCGCATCGCCATTGTATCGTTGCAATCGCTCGTTTCGATTCTTGTCTTCACCTCGCTCGCAAATGAATTACGAATTGGCGATTCAAAGTTTAATGATATAATGGGCTGAACGACACAATCGGTGGCAGGAACGACACAAAGACGTAGCATAATGATGTTAGCCTCCCACTTTGAGATAAGGAAGTCGTGTTTATAGAGAGTAAACTTGGAATTAGAAAGTTTCGCGACACATTGAGAGAGAATATGCCATAAATTACTTCCGATCATCGCGTAGAGAGGACGGATCTAATTTATACACGATAAAGCTCACCGATTATCAAAGAAGTCCGCCGTGTAACTTTTTAATAAGAATTTTATAGCGAGCACAATGAACTTCATCTCGTTGGGAGCAGAGTAAAACGCAAGTATAAAGATTCCATCGCGGAGATTTTTAAACAGTTTCGCAAGCATAATACATAGCATTAGGATTTTATTTCTTCAGAGATAATCGTATTCTACGGGCTTCCAAAGCATAAAGTACCATCTCATATTTAAGTCACGAAATCTCAGCTATTCGCTGAAAAATATGTGGGCGTATTAATTCAGGAGAAAAGAGACGAACGACTTTTCGAATATATACACACGGATAAGGGATCTGCGACATATTTATGAATCATGCGACACGATTAGGCCAATGATTTCCTTATCAGATCCCCATGAATTTTTTAAAGCAGAGTTATCAGCTTTACGCTTGCCAAACTCGCCATTCGATTCTCCGCGTTCATGTCCCTAGGAGGCAAAGCGTAATATATTTTCCGCGACCAAACTGCTTAATTAATCTGGCTGCCTGTCGAGGCGTGCCGAGCGGATTTTTATTTATAACGCTTGAATTTCGCCCGGGCCATTTCCCCGGACGGCGTCCCGGAAAAGTTAGTTTTGATTAAAAATTCGAAATCCCCCTTAATTGATAATTGTAGCACGTTGCCGCACAATGTTGCCGAATTCCCGGCGGCTCCCCGCCGCGACAAACAGCCAATCAACCGCGTCTCGTCTTTTGTCCGTAGGGAATCTTTGGATATCAAATAGCTCAAACAGATTTCCGGGGACATTACGGTGCGTATACGTTTCCTATTTGGGCGAGCATAATTGGTATCGCAATCGGATTGGCGACATTGATGCCGTTCCCGGTCTTCTTCGTCTTTCAGTTCTACAAAGCAAAGGTGAGTTGGTCGCTCGCGAACGAAAGGTCTAAAGTTTCTGTCGGTCTATGCAAATGTATAATCAGTACTTTACCCGGAAACTTAAAAGCTATTTTCCCGTTCATTTATTGGGTTGTTCCATGTAAAGTGGATCCACTAAATTTACGTCGCGTAAATAATTCGCGAGAAGTTTTCTATTGTCTGTTATGTGAATATCAAGAGCAGCTCAGCAGCTTGCATTATATAATATTTAATATAAAAATTAAAAGTACGGAATATCAGACTAATGCAAAAGAGAATTTATACCAAAGTTCCTTGATTAGCGTTTCGTTCATGAACATGACGCGGATACGATGCGTTACATCTCGAAGAGATAGAAATTAATCTCTCTTGTCAAATTTATTGGATCGACGCGGAGAGCGCCAATATCTTCGTGCAAATCGCGCGCTTTTCCTGATAATCAGGAAATTCTTTCTTATATAATGACTTATGGATCGACATTTCTCGAAATGGGGGATTGTTGTACTGGGAGAAACGTTGTACGTGCCGCCATTAATCTTCGTCTAAGAGAGGCGCTTGTAAAGTCACCGCGGATATCGCGATGGTTCTGATCAATCTGTCTCGCTTCGCGGATCTATTAATCAAACGAAAACAAAACAAAAACTTTCGTCATTTACGTGCAGCGCATTAAGTTCCCGTTAAATCACGCGCAACGGGAAACGAAGCCGAAGACGGGAGAACTGCGATCCCGCGCCGAAATAACGCAGCGGCTTTATCGCCTTCGCGTTATTCGCGCTTTCTTTGATTAGGATACGTGCCCTGACAGGCGCGTATCTGTTCTCGACGCAATAGTGGTTAAGGCTCGGTTTAGAAGTTGCTCCAGCTCGCTCCGTAAAATCTCGGCGAACTCGGGAAACGTCTTAATACAAGTTTTTCCACAGTACTTTGAAACGTGAACTTTGTGCGGCGAAGCCCGCCACTCTCCATCGCTCCGAATGCAGGGCCGCTGTGCAAATTTCGTGTCGAACAATAAGAAAGGACGGAAAGTGGAGATAACGAAAATATACAAGTTCACGTACGTTCAAGACGTGGATCTTTCAAACAATGAGATTGAATTTTTCTTTTTCTGTTTGCGTTTACGATTTTGGGGAAAACTATCTTTTTCACGTATGATTTAAGAATGAGCAAGCGTGAGAAAATTCTTTGGGGACATCTTTAGGATCAGACCGAACCTAATTACTCTATTCGTCACGTTGCTTATTCTTTACATAAAGAAAAAGGCTGAATAAGATCTGAGGAAGCAAAAAAAGCAAGAGACCGAGACGCAATCAAAATTATCGTTTGATCGTTTTTTTTATTGTGTTAGTGCAATAGCGCACTTTTGTCCTTCTTCTTTTGCCTTTTTTCTTCACGCATTTATTGCCATAATAAGAAATTTCGCACAGTTTCATACAAAGAGAGTCTCGTTAACGTGAAGAATTTTGGCGGCACGTATCTCCCAGCGCAAAGTAATACTTGTAATTCAATTAAACCGAAAATTTGCTTTCATTTCTAGAATTTTTCAAGCCTGTTTAAACCGTCACCCTTATGGGGACCAGTTAAGAAAGACGCTCAGAATATTGACAACATTAGCACCGTCATGGCTAAATCTTCGGATTCTCCCTCGCAAACAGCGTAGTTCGCTACAGAGATATAGACTTTGAAAACATAGCAATCCAGAACATGCAGATGGTGACTTTCGATGCAATAATCATTTCATCTTAGCGCGCCAAAGGATTTGCAGAACGCTCACAGCTGTATAGATCGATTACCTGCAGTAAACCACTCAAGTTCATCGCCTTGTAATCGAATAAGTCCCAACGGATTATCGAGAGATCTAATCATAGAACAAGAAGCTAGAATAGTGTATAGAATATTGTATAGAATATTGTTACGGTGTAATAATTTTACGGTGTAAAATGTGCGATTTATTTTGATTAACTCAGTCAATTATCGATCGCTTTACGTACACTTTGCGTCACACGCGAGATTCTGCAGATTGTATTCATCGTTATCGTGCATGAACTTGCACGGACAGGTGTCGGACTCAGCTGAAACAAGCTTACTTGCCTCGCTACAAATACAGGCATAATGGAATTATATGGATCCGTCGAGCGGATTTAAATTTTCAAGCGCGGCGTTGCGCACGCGTGGGTGCGGATCTGGATTCGGATCTGTTTTATAATCCATGCTATTAAAGTCGTCGCGGCATTTGCATTCTCTTGCTCGCGTGCCTTCGTTTCCGGCAATTTTTGGCCGGAACGGCGACCAAGGCGTAACGGATGGTATATAAAATTCATGAGAGTGCGGAGGTGAATGCGGTGCCTCCCATTCAAATCTCTACCAATTATTATCGCGAGAAGAGTTCGCGATATGGAACACCCTGTTCTGTTAATACGAGGTTAATAGGTATCGATGCGATCGATGCGATCGATCAGAAGCAAATTCAACGGTGAACTTTACTTTGAAAAAGAAATTGAAAAAGAATAGTTGCCGCTGATAATTTGACGAATATGTCATATCATGTCTATTTGATGTCCGCACGAAATCTATTAATAAAATAAGATAATAACATAACAAGTGTCTTGTTCTTTCTTTTCATTTTTCCATCTTTTCGGTTACATTGTCGCATCATCTTTTTCTTCATCGGCTTATGCTTAAATCCGTTCAATTTCGAGACATCCCACTCGTACTTTTGGGCGTTTTATTTTTACGGTAGATTAATAGTAACTACTAGCCTAGCCCCCAACTTTCCTCTTTTATCCAGATTTGGGAGTATGATTACTGAGTTGTTCAGCAAGCATGCAGGCGGAGTCACATGATGTTCCCAAACTATCATCCGTTCAAGTATTAACGTTGCTAATGTTGCTCGGCTTCAGTAATCGGACGAGAATTGATATATAATTGATATTTTCAACATAAACATTACGCATTATAAATGTCAAGGCACAAATCTAAAATATATCCACGGGATGATCGGACCGGTATTAATTATGACGGAACAATATTGAAATCGCAATAATTCTGAAAGATGATGCTCCCCTCCGAATGATGAAAATTTCGTTTACTCTGGACATACAATTTACGGACGACGCAATATCGGGGACATGTTTCCGCTACTCCGCGTTTAAATTCATCGAAATTATCAATAACTTTTCACTTAATTAAACAAACTGAATTATTATGGGGATATTACATCAGGATATTATGCAAATGCCTTTCCGATAGCGGCAGGAAGAATATTTTTCCTCCGCATCACATCGCGCAACAAACAACAACGACGGTAAATGCAGCGTAAAAACACAATTCCAATTCCGTTTCATCCCCCATCCGGGCAGCATAATTCTCCGCATCATCGGGATTCGAGTCAAGCAAAATAAGGCGCGTCGAATCCGTCGAGATGTACCGCGGTCGAGATCGCGATCGCGCCGAGTGCCGCTGCGGGACGATAATCTTCAGATTAACGGCGGGGAGGAAAAACTGGGATTTCAATTCCGAGCGCGGGGGATTTCAGTGGTTCAGCCCGGCGATCGCCGCCGGAAGCCGGCGAATGCCATTCAGCTCGTTACGGATGCGAACGAGCGCGAGAGCGCAGTGTGTCGGATCGCGTCGCGCCGCGGCCGCGTCTCCATCCCGTTGCGCTCGCATCAGCGGCGAATGTCGCGCTTGAGCCTGACGTTCTCTCCCCGCAATCGCAGTCACGCGTTACGCTGCAACCGACACGCACTAATTATGCAAATGAGTTTAGGATGGCGGGCCGCTGTTAATGAGCGACTGGCACGTGCATTCGGGTTACATCGAGCGGAGAAACGCTTCTCGGCTGAGCATGACGCGCGTGCATCCCACCCCCTTCCCCCTGGCACCCTTTGCCAGGCACCCCTCGTCGATGGCCGCGATCCGGCCGCGTGCCGCCTATTCTTGCCGCCTATTCGCATAACGCCCACCGGTGTAATATCAATGCGTCGACGATAGAAGAAGCGGCATAAAATCCATTCCGCTGTCTGCATGCAAGCGCCACCCCCCGCATGCAGGGGCGGAGAGGGTGGCGGCGGCACGATGTTACCCCGCGCCGCGCCATTCGGGATCTCTTGGACGAGCAATGGTGACCCTGCGGTTTGCTCGTTGTAACGATAGATTTCGCTGGCAGAGATAGAGTTATCTCTGAAACGTGCAAGTCGGCAATCGGGATTTTTATGATTTTATAGGATTTAACGAGCGGCCGACTCGAGCCGGCACGGATCGTTCGTCGTACGCTGATTCGTAATAATTAATTAGAGCCATGCGAAATTGACGAGAGAACATAATGTATCCTGATTATTTTACTCGACGTGCAAAACACAAAATTAAACCGCCCTGGAAATTTATATTTGGGACGGCGAGAGAAAAACGGAGAGAGAAAGAGGGGGAGATAGGGAGGCACGTAGGCGGGAAAATACAAACGACACAGCGGCGGCGGCCGGAAAATCCATTCGCAGGATCCACGGCCATTGTCAGAACTCGACTGTGTCGCGGTTATTCCGCAGTGTTCCGCGCGCGAGCTTCGGTTAAACGAGAACCTTTTATGCATTCCATGTACGCCGTTCCCGCTGCCCTTTTTCTTTCCCGCCCATATTTTAATTAATGGTAGCTTCCTGCGCAAATGCAACGTGCGGGAAACGAAATCACGATGACACGACGGGAGTTGTTTTATCGCTCTCTCTCTCTCTCTCTCTCTCTCTCTCTCTCTCTCTCTCTCTCTCTCTCTCTCTCTCTCTCTCTTTCTCTCTCTCTTTTTTCTCTCTGCTCTATCCTCTTCAAGTCGACATGTGTGGACGTTTGCGCGCGCGCGAGTACAAGTATGCGTGAATTTCCACCTCGAACTTGTCTCTTTGCACCACTCTTTCCTTCACCATTCTCGGCGCTCGATGTTGAAGCCATGTATTTCGCACTTCGCGCTTGGATCTTTATGTATTCTCAGGAAATGCGTGGAAACTTATCTATCTACTTATCTGTTGAAAACATCGACTAATGAAATAAGCATCACTAATTGATTTCCTTGTAGAAAAGTAGAAGTAGAAACGCGAGATCTCTCATTGTCACCAGCGTTTTCCTCGAATTTCTTGGTAATTTCGTGATCATTTTATGTCACTTGTTGTTCATAAAATGTTTAAAAAAGAATAATTGAAAATTTTTGAACACATCCGAAGGGACTAACTTTCCGAGAGTTAAATTTCAGGTATGCAAATGACCGAAAATGGGAATCCTACTTCAATTTAAAAAATTTTAATTCAAAATCGGAATACCGTATGTTTAATATAGAAAATTCAAAAAGTTTTAGAAAGAAACTTGTAAAAAAATTTATTAAATGAATGAATTCGTAGCTACTTTCAATTTGCTACTTTCACGATTTTGTGCGAATGCGAGCATGCATACGTTAATGTTTCTAGGATATTACGTATCAAGAAACAAAGTCAATATGTTTCCTTTCTTTTCCTCTATCCGTTTATTGAAATCATCCCTTTTCGAGCTCCCTCAACGAGACTTTCAGCAACGGTCTCTTCAATGAGACATCAAAGAGCGAGATGATACGAAGAAAGTTATACACAAGCGATTCGGTATGATTAATGTGAAAACAAATCACATAGTCGGTTACGTGTGCAAACATTGACATAACTCTTGCTTGAATTCCGTCAGTTGAATTTTCGATCCGAGTTTTTAGTCTTCTTCCATCGCATATATATCGAAGATATATATATATATAATACACGCCAGAACATATTAATAGAGATGATTAAATAATATGTACGCGCGATATATAAATCTTTAAAAAAAGATGAAAAGATCAAACGTTTTAATAAAAAGGAATGCTGTGGTCAGAGTTCCATCACCGAATTTGTACAAATAGCTATTCCATCGCCGGATATATCGAGCGGTCGCGGCCAGTTATCGGATAAGTCGTGCTTACACCCGAAATAAAGTTAAAGATGAAAATAAAATAGTTGAATGAAACAAGAAAGGAAGAGAAGGAAAGAAAGAGAGAAAGAGCGAAAAACGGAAATCGAGGAAAGCTCAGTCAGAGGAAAGTAAGAAATAGAGAGAGAGAGAGAGAGAGAGAGAGAGAGAGAGAGAGAGAGAGAAAGAGGAAGGGGGGAAAGAAAAAAAGCCATCATTCACCATCGATTTCTCAAGACAGGTCCGAGTGAGTGACGGGAGCACAGAGTAAACTCTGAGCTATAATTGAGTTCGATGCGACTTGGGAAGGTGGTTCCTATATCGCGATACATGGGCACATATATACGTATATATCTTGATACGGTAGTATTATCGATATATATATATATATATATATATATATATATATATATATATATATATATCGATAATACTTTCGCATAGCCGAATACATTATTCTTCAATGATTTATTAATAAATAAAAATTATCAACAAACATCTTATGTCACTTTTTTACTGATCTTTATACTGCGCATTTCTTTTATAAGTGATTTTATGTGGAGTTATTTTTGAAATTTGATAGAAATTATGTGTAATATTGACAAATTAATAATTATGTAATATTTCGTAACATCTCTCTCAATTATTTCGTAATATTCAATACTCACGATCACTCTGTAGAAATTAATCATTTAAATTATTAAAAGTCATTAGAAATTTGCAGCAATAATGAAGTAAATGAAAAATGATGAAAATTGACATAACCGAATCTTATGTTTATGCAAATAACATGTGCTGTCAAATAACTTTGATGTTTGAAACGAGATATATGTATTCGAAACAAGATATATATGTATTCGAAGATATCGATATCGATATACATATAATAGAATATAATATAGTATCTCCGTGTACATACAACGTATTCGTGCACGCATTCAAGGTAGATTTAGCGATCGGTAAACTCATAACAAAATTTAGTTTTTATCGATTCTCTATCGGCGCCAGTTGACGGACAGTTTAATTAATTACTTTTAATTAACGCAAAACCCAAACGAGTGTCTAGAATCACTCTGCTGTTGGCCGAGTGGAATAGTAGGGATCAATAAATTCTATTATGTGCACGTCGGTTACAAATATCGGAACAGCGGTTAACAGGCAATTAGAACGGGCAATAATAAATGAAAAAAGAATTAATTCAGTCGGTTGGTTAAATCAAGCTCGAGAGGCTATGCAAAATTAGATTTTACGGTAAATACGAGCAATTAAACAGATTAGATCGAGATATCGGTGACGTAATAACATTTTTCAATTTTCACGCGATTAAGAGTAATTTTATACGCGAGAATAATTTCATACCGGAAGTTTCTATCCATTCTCATATATCTAGAGTTCATCTACATTTTTGACGGAATTACTGATCTCTTATGTTAGTGTAACAGAAAACTAAATTTCATCAGTTACGTAAGAAAATAAATCAGAGGGAGAAGTAGAGCATTGCATGATTATTTGGATGCAATTATTACATTTAGCTATATAATCTACATTAATCCCCATCAAGTTTTACGGATTTACCACGGTTCGAATAACCAGGGTCAATGACATTCCATTTCTAACTTTCGCGTTTCTAACTTCTCTACTTTTACACTACATGAAGACGTGGTCTTAGATGGTTTGGAGATAAGCTCCGCAGTTACTCTCTTCCGCTAATTCGAGTCCGGAGTGGACCAAGTCCCTTCCTGCTAGTAATTTCATCAGCTGGTACGATCGCCACTACGTCCGCACAGCAAATACAGTTGTAAATGGTTGCGAGGCAAGGTGGTCAGCTGGCATTTCGGGTACTCCGTTTAAGCGGCGATCATCGAGTACGTCGGCTTATACGAGCGTTGTAAACGCTTTAGTGCGCGCCCGCCTATCTTTTACGTATTTCACGACGGGAACAGGAACACCGCGGCCAGAAAAACCGAGAGATCTCGGGGAAAATATCGTCGTGAGAGTTCCCCGGAGGGAAGCGATCTCTCTATCGCGCTCGCGTCCCATAACGACCACGTCTGAGCTTTGACATATAATTATCGTGAAGTATTCCGTTTCGGGATTTTCCCTCGTGCCACTGATGCTTGAGCATTCCTTGTGATCCTTGAGGGATTCCAGAGAGCGACAATATGTCGCTCCCAGACACGCATGCAACCGGTAAATCTTTGTTTCCCTGGCTGTTTCCTTCTTCCGTCTCCCTCTCTGATTAGGTCGTCCCATCTAATGCCGGAAATCCCACTACGCACTGCCAGACAACGAGCGTAACCGTACGAAAATGCCGTCTAAGTCGCAGTTGTGTACAGAACTCGACAATAATGGCCGTCCAAATACGTGCGCGACCACTTGCGCTCTACGACCATTATTGTCGAGATTTCAACCAGTTCGTATGTGAGTTTCCAGCTTCCTATTTGCCGGTTTAGTTAGACGCGGCGAGACACACGCTCCCGCGCAAAACGATTTCCCATTTCGCAATGTTCAGCTTAAAGTTCAAATATCAAGTCGTTTATAGAAAGCCGCAGCCGGAGAACAAGACGCGTATGCTCGATAATAATCTTACCACTTTTCAGCATGTCCCGATTGTCAAAGGAAATTATTCTCGCTTATATATATATATATATATATACATATATATATATATATATACGTACATATATATATATATATTTAACGAGGATGAATTTCTAGGAAATTTTAACAGATGATGACTTCAGAAGAGCGATAAAGCCAATGTAAGATTATGTTCACACCGTCTCGAGATTTATCCGCATCTGTTTGTTGCGTTTTTTTTATTCTACACATCAGCGAGTAGATACTCGTGTCGAGTATCGAGATTATGATACTTATGATACTATGATACTAAAGCAATGTCGAACTAAACCTGAGGGAACGCCGGTTATTAGATTTGCATGGAATCATTCTTTCCCGAGCCGATCTCGATAACTCTTTCCCTTCCCTTTTTCTTTCCTCTCTCTCTCTCTCTCTCTCTCTCTCTCTCTCTGCTTTCCATGAAATTGTAGAAACGCACCATAAATATATACTATAGGAAGATAATACATAGAGCGCGAGATGTATGTGCGGGCGGTACTTCTGGCGCGGATGGCAACTCCGGAGCTATTCAAATATACATATCGTGCGTACTTGAGTGCACTTATACATATTTAGCCGTATCACTTAGGAGGAACAATGAAAGAGAATGTATGTTGCCGCAGTGTCAAATGAAGCAATATTTATCCCCGCTGAAATAATAAAACTCACTTGTTACCAATGGATTATCGGATAAAAGTAACGTGAAATATTTCATTATTTAGAGTCTCGGGTGCGAAACTTGACGTGAAAATTCTCATTTCATGTAAAAATAATCAAATGCGTTTCATGCACAAATATACAGCGGGAGTTGGCAGCATATGGTTTTATAGATTCATTAAATTTTCAATTCTCTCGCGTGTCACGCATTTTCATCTCGGCTCTTTCATTAACAAAGATACCTCGTAATTTTGGTAAATTTCACCATCCGCTTCATTCCCTTCGTCGCGTCTCTCTCGTCTACCGGCGAAACGAGATCTCTGGGACAAACCTGATTAATTAATGCGGTATCAAAAATGGTAAAGTAATTGTTTTTGTCGCCGCAAGGAAACGTCGCGGATACAACGCGCGTACAAAGAGATGAGATTTGTATTTAGAACTGGATAATACATGGAAACGCGCCGCGCAAGACCCGCTGCTGCGGGCCGATGCATTTGTCATGATCCCCCGGTGGTATCTTTGACAAACGGATCGCCGAGAACAAAGTAGCGCGTGAATAGTGAGAGAGAGAGAGAGAGAGAGAGAGGGCGCACGCGCGTGCAAATTCCGCACTTCCGCGTGGACTCTCATGGCTTTCGCGCCGGGATCATAAGTTCGCTTCGCGCAACAGATTCGAAAGCGAAGCGATGAAATTTTCATGCATCCGACTCGTTCTACTCGTCGAGACGCATTCGATATTTTTCAACCGAGCATAGCTCGCGATCTCGCCAACGATCACGCGTCCGAATGCCGACGCGCTGAATAATTCAGGACTTGCGTTCTAAAACTGACCAGTAACGCGGATTAAACGCGTCAGGGATAAATGAAACCCCTTTTGCTACCATCTCCCCCACTCTTTCTCCGAAGTGAATAAAAGCTACGTACAATCGCGAAAGGTGTAATCTGATTATCTCGAATACTCTGTTATCGGTTATTTTATTGCGGACGTCATCGTAGACATCCGTGCGCGGATCGCTCTCGTGGAACGTAGCTATTTGGCGTATACGGATTTGGCCACGCCAGAGATCATTTATTATTTAATACGTATACGCGTCGCATTTTTGTCGACGAGTAGACTCCAACTCGTCGAAATAGTTGTTGCTCGGTAGCGAGTTGCCGTGCGGCCGCCAGTTCCCCGTAATCACCGCCAGACTCGTAACGATGTGTTTCCCCATCGTTGGTTACCCTTACGGCTACGAGAACGTGACATGGACACTTGCGAGAAATAAAATGAAAAAGAAGAAAAAAAAAAAGGAAAGAGAGAAAGAAAAAGAGAAGCAGGAAAAAAAACTAGGAACGCCCGCACGTACCCGCAGCGTGGCGTGGCGTATGAATGCTATTCGTTGCGCCAGCATCGTTCGTCCACGGCGGGGAATCCCGCCCGTCTCCCCCGCTTCCCCGCTCCCCGTGAATTCCCGGCACTCGCGAATTCGCGTAATCTCCGACTCCGGTAGTATTGAGGGGGGAGGAATCGCGATTGGGACCGCCGGTGACCGAGGGAGGGGTCGCGCGCGGAGAGGGCGCGGCGGCGATGAGAACCGCGTCGTGAAATTATAACGATATTATAAGCCGCTCGCGCCGCTTTTCCCCCACTCCCTCCCTCCCCGCTCCTACGGCCGCCGCGAATTTTTTTTTCCTCGTACGCGCGCTAAAATAGAGACACACGTATGCAGCACGCGCGCACACACGCACACACATGCACGCACGCGTGTATGCACGCATGTAGGCATCACTATTCATAAACGAATCCGATATAAAGGGGTTGCGGGAAAAAAAAAGAAAGGGAGAGAGAGAGAGAGAGAGAGAGGAAAAAAGGAAAAAAAGGAAAGAAAAAAGGGATACACTAAAGAATTAATATCGCGGCCCGCCGTTCGACTGCACGCCTCGCTCTCTTTTTTCCCCCTTTTTTAAGCCCTCATATTGCTTTCACATACCCAAATAGTTTTGCATTTTGGACTATCTAGAGTAAAATTTAATAACGGCCACTAACGGAAAATAGGAGGCAACTGCGGGCGCGCGCGCGCGTCGGCGTGGGCGTCGGGCTAGTGTATGTCGAAATTCCTACGGCGCTCGTGTTATCGCGAATCATGTAAATATTCCAAGGCAAGCACCACTCGCCGCTGTTCGTCGAGGCGCGATAAAAGATTAATTAACATGCGATCATATCCGTCTCGCGCAAATGATCACCGCAATAAACTCGCGCACGGTTGCAATCGCGCTCTGTGCATCCGCCTTTACATCCGCGACGAGTTCGCGAGGCGCGCGCGACTCTCAAGCTATCGATTCGTTCCGCTGGTAAACGATGCATACATAACCCTCTCCCTGTTTCTCTCTTCCTTGCCCTCTGTTTGCGATTATTGCTATTAAATTTTAGCCGCATCATAATGTATGCGCGTAAGCGGACCATCGCGCGCGAGGCATCGTTCCCCGGAAATTCAAAGGTCTCGTATTACGCAACGTAAATTGCTGCCTCGGTGTGTATCAAGTGAAACGCGGCAGGGCGAGAACTGCTGCTGCTGCTGCTGCTGCTACTGCTGCTGGGGATGGGGGATGGGGGATGGGGAGGGGAGGGAAAGCCCGTGGCCGAACTCGGATGGCAGCATCCGGTCTTCTTTACCTTACGGCGGTGCTCGTATTCCTCCTATCCGGCGATAAAGTGACCGATGTGCGGTGACCTACGATTGCGCGTGCGTCCGCCGGGGCGGAGGGAGGGAGGGTGGGAGGGAGGGAGGGAGGGTGGAGATGGGGGTGGGGGAGAGAGAGAGGCACACTTGAAAAATATTGCCACTTGACGCAATACGCTCGTAGTACGTGCGTATTATCCCTCACCGATTATTAACACTCGGAGTCATTCGCCTCCTTCTCCCGCCCGTGAAATTCACGGCGTCCGCCGTATTTTCGCGCACGCGCGCGACGTTTAATTTTTTTTATACAACCTTTTGCCTTTTTGTACGACTGATAAGATAGGAACGAAGGCGAAGAGTAATACGCGAGGAGTAATACGGGAACGATGCGTGGGAATTGCGTCCGCGAGGAGTTCCTCCGCTTGTCCGAGATAGGAAAAGAAAAGAGAGACGGACGTTGCAACATCTGCGGGGCTTTCGCGGCCTTTATCGCGCAATCCCTCTCACAGGGCATGAGCGCGGAAGCGAGCGCGTCTCTGAGTGCGGTCGAGGCGCGGATGACAATCGATCTCGAGCGAGAGCTCGCGGCGGGAACGCGCGAAACGCGCGAAACGCGCGGCAGGAGCGATCGCTCCGACCAGTCGCGAAAACGGACGCGGGCTTTATTTGTCGTTTATGTGCGCCGGAGGAAACGATAGCTGACAATTTTATGGGGAGATACATCCCGCATCGAGGCGCGCGTGATCTGTGCACGAGAACACGAGCGCGATCCGTGCACGCGCGTTCGTTCATCGCGATGATGTCTTTCGGCCCGCGGGCAATCGGGTGTTTAGTTTCTGCAAGATCGAGGATCTGTCGATGCGATAACGACGACGCGAAGGAGAACGAGGGAGCATACAGTAACGTGTATCGGAAACGTGTGCGGCGAGAGGCTCTTGATCATTTGTCAGGAGGAGAGATTGCGTGTACGTAATAATTATGAAATACTCATGCCAGCTGTCGTTATATTTATTCATAATCCCCCTCCCGTTAGAATAATGTGATGATACCGTATCGTGATCGCGTATCTAAAAAATTCACCCAATTTCAACGTCGTTCACGTCACTATTACGTACGTGTGCGGATACGTCTACACGCGACGCGGCTAATTCTTATTCCGGCTTCCTCCGCGAGATTTCTCCGCGAGAAGTATCGCGTTATTACATCAATTATGCAAATGTCGCGTTTGTAAAAAGGATCATGTGCCCGGGATTTATTTAAGGGTGGCCCTCGCGTCGCACCGACATCGCCGGCATCGTCGTCGGCGTCGCATCGGTCGTCTACCAGTCCCGGCACGTTAGAGTATTTTTATAAGAACCCAGGCTCGCGCGGCATGCTAGGGGGCGAGAAGAAAGTGAGACATGACTGCGGGGATAAAAGGAGAGAGCTTGATACCCAGGAGAGTCAGCGAAGAAGTCGACGAAAGATCACGGTGGCAGATGACACCGGACAAGGATGTGAAAAATGAAACTATGCCGAATGAATGCCACCTAACGAGGAAAACTACACAAGGGACGTAACGCGAGAAAAGTGTGTGCACGCGCGCGCGTGTGTGTGTGAGAGCGAAAGAGAGAGAGAGAGAGAGAGAGAGAGAGAGAGAGAGAGAGAGAGAGAGAAAGGGAGGCACGCATGTTTCGATATCTTGTCGGATATCCTTAAAAATAAAATCCCCTTTTGTATTATTAAATCGTAAAAATAGAAGAGAGAAAAAAAGGAGTCACTCTCCACTTCCATTCCACTTCGTTCCATTTCATGCCGGATAATCGGTTTCTTCGTGAAAAAAGGGAAAAGGCTGCAGAAATTTGACATATGCATGAAATCCGTTATCGCCGATATGACGTTATATATATATATATATATATATATCGCGACCGGCTGAAAATGTGCGATACAAATGTATTTTATTAATCGTTGCTCGGCTACGGATATTAATCAATACGCAAATTGTATCATGGAAATACGAGTCAGTTTTGTAATGTGTCGTTAAATTGAATGGGCCATTATTTATAATCTCAAAAACATGCGCTTTTATCACATTAAGAGTCCTGTTACATTTAATGTAAAAGTCGAAGCATAACAGGTATCATCCGCTATTGTATTTATAGCCGAATAATGATACTCCAGTAAAGGTAACATTTCGACGTTTACATTAATACGCTCTCCATTCCGATTCCTTCCGCGGAACGGAATGGAGAACAAAACGGGAAGACGGGATATCCCGTCGAAATGCGGAGGCACGTTTTGCAAGAGAGCCGTAAAAAGATCATCGCTATTCTTTCCAACACACGCGCACATGCTTACTCGCACGTACACTCGACTGCTTAAGCAAGTACAAGCGATCTGCTGATCTGGACGAATCCCCGATCGCTGGAGATCGACACGAAGACAAGGTAAAACAGTCGAGCCGAGGAAGAACGCGCAAAGAGAGACTAATGGAGCCGGCGAGATGGCAACACACCCCCGCGAAAGGGGGCTGCTTTGTTGCTCAGGTTGCGCGGGACCCGCAGCGAATGCTGACGATAACGCGCGCTAAGGACGTATTGTAGTCGCGGGCCTCGGCAAGCACGGCCCAGCTAATGCGGGCGAATTACTCGACGTATCCGAGGTTCGGTTTTGCCGCGATTACCGGCGCAAGCTTGGAGCGTGTATTTTCGGACGAGCGCGTGATGTAAATTCATTATTGCGACACACGGGAACGCGCCAATGGCAAACGTTGGCGCGCAGCATCCTCTCATGGACCATCGCGCTGGATGAACGCGCTCATTTCGCATGATTCCGGCTACGTGTGTCCCGTAATCAGAAATCTGAGAGAAAGAAAGAGAGAGAGAGAGAGAGAGAGAGAGAGAGAGAGAGAGAGAGTTTTACACATAATTATGTCGAATTTTAAATCTGTTATTGCCGATGTTCACGACTCTTCGTGCGAATCTCGTCCATTGCTCGGATGACTTACGCCCATGATTCCCCTTGTTTTTCGGTTGATTCTTGTTACTAGAAATATTCGATATCGTTAAGTGATGATTTTCCGTACCGCGCGTACGGCGTCGAGCGTCGAGCGGGCGATTGTTATAATTATAAATAATGGAACGCGTTTTTTTTCCCGACCGGTAATAAGATGCGAGAGCCGTAGATCGGCGGCACTGTAAATCCCATGGGTAATTGAGCTCACAAAGGTTTATCCTCTCTTTTCTTTTTTCTCCTTCTCCTCCCCCCTCCCCCTCTCCCTTAAGGCTTGTAGTTCATTTTTTAATTGCTTATTCATGCTTAGCGGTAGCGCGGTAACTTTTTGCAAATTTAAGAGGCAGCACCTGCTACCTCCTCGTTCGCGTTGCTGTCGTCCGCGATTGCAATTAAGCACTTTCTGCTTTTTATTGCATTTACTACCTAATTCCTGCATATTTTTCGTCTGCTCGTCCCTGAACAACTTGTCTCAGGCGCAGGACATTATCCGAGCGATATTTCGTATAAAATATAAAGGGTCAATCCCTCGCTAGCTCGACTTTAATTTCGTCAGAGCTATTCATGATCCCGGGACAATATCTATTGCAAAACATTACATGTTTTTATCAAATTACCTATTTCCTATTCGAGTTCTCGAAATTGTATAAAAGTCACCGTGAAAAGTTCGTTATGCTACTCGCGTAATGTTATTTCCGAAATTTCGCAAAACAAAAACCGTGCAAACACATGCGGCCGCGCCTGCATGCGCGTGTAATCGTGAATCGTAGTTCTCAATAAAATCAAATTGTAACAATGAAACGCGCGCGAACCGGGTGCAGTTCCAACTTTTAGTTATAAAATACATATTCGAGAGGAAGTCTGTTCTCGAAACAGTACGTCTCGCCGTGATTCAAGCCGGAGTAACGCGGCTCGCCCACAAAGCGGTTCCTCGGGGCTCGAATCGCGGAAAATATGCGCCCGCGGATCGTTGCACGGCCCGCGAATGGGCAAGCACGGGCCAGGAGTGCACCAACGCATTCGCACAAACGCAGTTGAAACCTGCGCATCGAAAAATCCACCCCTTTTTTTCCGCACCGTCGTTCCGCGCCGCGTCATCGTCCGCATCAGATTAGCTCCATTTCGGATGCCGGCTACTCGATCCGCGCAGTTAGACAGAATCCTCTGCTTTGGGACCTTCCGTATGTTGCTGATGACCTTGTCCACGTCCTTGCAATCAGTGTAACAATGTTGCCATCGATGCGACAAACATGCGAGCCAAATAACGTAATATTACGTAACGACCGTACTGTCGGCCGGCTGTTGATGTATCCGATATCTCCTTCATCGGTTCTTTCGAGGAAAGACTCCGGTCGATCTTGTCTGTGCGCGCGGTATCTCGTTAATGATTTCCCTTTGACGCCGTCTGGAAAACAGAGCGGCCAAAGAGACGTCACAAACGCCATTAGCAAGATGACTTGGTTGCGTGTCTACGGCTGCCGATATCGTGAAGACTGCAAGCGGTACACTTTGCGGGCTATCTCGAGGCGATCCTTCGCAGGTGCCTAATGAATGAACAAGGTCGATCATCGTGATCGAGGATGTGCCGAAGGAGCACCTTGTACGGGGGACATCCCGGATATTTATAAATCGATTCATCGTCGCGGATAGTTTCAGAAAACGCTTGCTCTGCAAGCTTCGGACGTCACTTTAGGAGCCGTAAAGACATATCATCGCAGTATTTTCCCACACACGGCCGCGCCGTCCATATCGCGTCAAAGTAGTACATTAATTTATTTCGCAATTAAATTCTCGAACACGTTACTATGCTGCGAACGCAGTCCATATGCCAGCGGAAATTCTCAAAGGTACGCGCGATCAGCCGCAGCGCGATCCATCGAATATAAATTTAGACGACCTCGTTTCCGGCGAGTTACTTCGTGCGCCACGCATTTAATTAAAATTAAATTACTAAACTTAATTAAAACCGAACCGCGTCCGTGCACCGCCATTGTATCGCGAACTGGCGAACGATGTCGTTTCGTTCCGACCGAAACCCCGGCCTCCTCTGTCTTTTGTCGCTCATTATTTTTTCGTTGCCCGCGTAATGACGGCCGAGCACGATTACGAGCGCACCGGATCGATCGGGAATACAATTCTGATTCAATTCTTCCGATTGCAGAGCCGCGCTCGCACGGCTTCGCGTCCGACCGTCCCGCCGCTCGATAATTCGACAAGTCCGATGGATTAAGTAGAGAGCACTACGATTAAGCTGAACGATTCGTCGGGCTCCGCACCGGCATATAGGTAATTCGTAAGAGCAAACGAGCGAGATTTATCTGGATCCCCGTATCTTAAAACGGAATCCCACGTTTCGGAAATCCGATTCAACGATCCCGCATAGCATGGCATCCCTAATCAAACGTTACAAATCAAGAAAGAGAGAAAAAGAGGGAGAGAACATAAGAATCGAAAATAGAATTATCACTCTGATGAAAGTAAGGATTCACTTTCGCATTTGCGATATGAAAATTGCCCGAAGAATAGACCGAATAGACCGAAAATTTCTGGCAGCGGAAGCTGCCGGTCCTAACAGGATTTCCCAAGTTGAAGGAAGAAAATCCGTTGATCAGAAAGAAGATTATCGGAAAATTACGATCCTAGCGAGATCGGAAGCGTTCGCGTTACCGATCAGACTCAACGTCGCTTGCCAGTCGCGATGTTACTGTGACTGTAGGATCCAAATATGACTCCAATGGAAATTATGATGGAAATGACGGATTTTCGACGCCTCAGATTGGGAACAAAAGAAGAAAGAACACTATTCTTCTCCACTAGGATACAATGCCTCTCGCAAGACTGGCTCTCTGATCTCGCTGACTCGCGACTCGCACAGTTTTTCATTCGCACAGTTTCTTCACAGTTCGCTCGTCTTGATACGTCTCACGCGTCCTTCGATTCTTCAAAACAACTCTACCGTGTGTGACGTAGTTGACTTTAGTTGACGTTTCACGTCATTGCACGAAAACAACCCCCGGAACACTTGTATCGGCTAATCGCCGTATATTTCTGTCTAATCCAGATTAACTACGTCATCCTGTAAGTCCTTGACTTACCTTGACTGCCTTTTTCTCGACGCGACGTATCGACGCGCACACATACGCACATACAAACAACGCTTAACCGACTCATAGCACTTTTGCTGCTCATCGACGTAAGCAATGTCAAGGTCTTTTTTCTTCTATGCTACTTTGTTTTGTCTGAGAAGCAAATGAACAAATCGTGATCCCAGAGAAATGATGGATTTATCCTTTCTCGATTTAAGCCGACTATGGATATCGAGCAGCCACGTTTCGGCTAATAAATGATACAAGCCGAAGCGATTCGTTTCCAAATGAGACTCCAGCATCACGAAGATCGCAACATGTTCAAGTTGCTGTTAAAAACGCCGTTAAAGAAGCATGAACATTATAGATATTGAAAATATTCTAATCTCAGAAATACATAAAAATTCTACAATGAAGCTTTTAGAATAAAATCCAGAAAGGGATACTCTATCGATGGTAAAATAGATAAAATACATAAAATATTATATAAATTACAAAACTTCATTTCACTTGAATTTCCACAATATCGAATATCTTGATAATTTTTCGTTAAATGAACGATAATCCCCGCGCATAAAAACAATAATGATTTAAAAACTGTTTGGATGTTTAAACGGTAAAATCCCAAGTCCTAATAAACTAAATCCAAAATAATCTAAATCCTAGTTAAAATACACCAAGCCGATTGGAACTTTAACGTACGCATAACAGAGTCGTAGATACAAATGATTATCCATTTACCGTATTCGTTAATACGGACGAACGTTATTACATGTCTACGAGAACAGTGCGAAGGAATAATGCGAGGGAGGCTCTTCCGGTTCCGTCGAGTCCGTCGATATCTCGCGATTCTTCGCGACAATAAGCGAGGAACTAGCGACTTGGTTCGCTCGTCTTGGTATTTTCGCAGCGAGCGCTCGAGAGCAGCGAATATTTGTCGAGCGAATACGCGTGATTATCTACTCTGGCTCTAAAGTGGCTCGGAAGATTCCACTTCCGCTCGCTTAACTTCCTTTATCGCGTATCCGCTCGTCTCCTCCGCTCTGCCTGCTTTCCCCTCGCCGGCATTACAATGTAAGAACGACGCGGCGTTCTTTGCCTCTTTACCGCGATGCCGCGGTCATAAAGGGAACACGGCCGATGTGTGTCAGAGGCGCCGCTCGTTTTCGATCTGACTTATCTTAAGGTGCCGCTGAACGGAGGAAAGTGGAAACCTGACGGGAGGATCCGACACGAGTAGACGGTTGACTATCGGTTTCCTCGCGGTGCCGTGCTTCCCATCCGCGCGTAGGCAAAGGACAAAAAGAATTCTCAGAGAAAATGAGACGAGACTTCGTCTCCGTGACATGGAATATTTGTAAGGAACATCGGATCGGATAGCCCGCCGATGGGATGAATGTACGAGACGCGAGTAGAGAAGTATACTTGCGCGTTTCACTTTCGCGACAAGGACAGAGCCTCGAAATCTGCATGTGTGTTGACGTTATTTCCCGACGAATGGAATTGTTATTCGGTTTACTGGCGATCAAGCGATCGATCCGACATTGCCTTATCCGCTTATTCTTATCTTATTACATAAGATGTGTATGATGATACATTTGATATCGTAATTATTAGGCACGCGGACGCGCTTTAATGTCGAGATCCGTGCTGTATCATTGATGCGGCGGCGTGTTCACTAAATTTGCTTTCATTTCGTTGCGCGCGATGCGAGATCGCGAGATATGCTTCGACAAGGAGTAGAAAAGTTTTCCCGCTACTTTGCCAACAGTTTCGCGATACGTCATGCAATCTTGTTCCGTTAACTAGTTGGAGGGAAATTTTACCGTAACGAGGAAACATCGCGGCGCAGTGTACCAGCGAAAGAAATTATTAATAAGTAAGCGAAATCATTTTTTAAAGGCTATCCGTATGCCATAAGTGATGCACTCGCGAGAGCTGTTTGTTTCGGAGAAATCGAATAATTCCACTAAAGTTGTTTGTTTATCGCTGAATTTCATTTCACGAGAACACGAGAACAAGTAAGATACGGAAAACGCACAATGGCGCGTTTATTTTCCCCGTTTACATTCCGATACGATACGAGTAATGTCACAATTAATTACGAGATAAAGTGGAATATATTTTTTTGTTAATAAAATGATATCTTTTATCAATAAATTCGCTGAAAACGCGCATGGTCACGCGCAGGTTGAAGCGCAATTACGATAACGCAATGATACCGCATCATCGCGAATAAGTGAACAATTACAGAGATGTATATTTTAAATGCAAAATGTATTACCAAATAAAACAACAGAATTAAATTTGCAATTTGCCATTGTACATATTTATGAGGCTCCCCTTGATAATTTCACATAGTCATTTCTGACTATATAAAATATACGATGTACTAAACGCGATAATTAAATGCATCATATTTCCTCGCACATTCGTACAATTGCACAACATAATTCGAGAAATGTTCTTCAGGTTGTTTTTGTTTTATAATGGCATTGTTGATTTGAATTATGTTATCGTCTCACGATATCGCCACGCACTCGCTCGCGACAAGGAGTATGACGTCGATTATCTTTAATCATCGGCGCGTAATAAATTTATCGCGTGAACGAATCGTCAATAAAGAACACTATCTAGAGGTGATGCGCCGTTTGCGCGAAAATATCCGCAAGAAACGGCCGGATTTGTGGCGAAACAATTCATGGATGCTGCGCCGCGACAATGCATCTGTACACAGATCCATGCTTGTCACCAACTTTTTGGCCAAAAATTCGACGACCATTGTTCCGCAGGCCCCGTATTCGTCAGATGCAGCAGCATCGGCGGGCACTTTTTGTTTCCAAGATTCAAGAGAACATTGAAAAGCTACAGATTTCAAACGATCGATGAGATAAAACAAAATCGCCGGAAGAGAGCTCTCGTCCGGATTCCGGACTATAAGAGCTCTGTTTTGAAAGCTGGGGGCGGGGCGGGACGGGKGGGGGGGGGGRGGRGTGCAAAGGTATCGGAGGAATGGTGATTTCAAGGGCGATGGGATCAACTAATGGCAATGCAATTGCGTGTTTCGCGTTTCATTAAGCCGCTTTCTCTGTCGAACGCGACGTGACGCTCGCAAATTGTCGCTCTTGTTTCACGACGTTGCTGCAACGGCGAAAAAAAAGCGACGAAGCGGTCTGCTAAAATTTATTTGCTCTGCGAATGGCGAATGCAAGAACCGTCCCTGACCTTCTTCTCCCGAAATCCCACAGGAATATTATTATCTGCCCATGAAAATCGAATGTGCTCCCGTTGTCCGTCGCGTTTTTGCTTTCTCGCCGCTTTCGCACACCGAAAGCGGATACATGTCGATCGCATTAGAAAAAAAAAAAAGAAAAAAAAAAAAGAAAAAAAAAGGGCCGCTAATTACGATCGCATAGCGCGCCAATTTACACGCAAATTCGACGATCGCCGGCCGCTTCGCGCCGCACATTTTCGCCCGGCTTATTTATCTTGCGTACAACAGCAACGGGAAATTTATGAACAATGGCGCGCAACAACGGCGGCTCGCTGTCTTTTTATCCTCGCATCGTCACGGCGACGTATCGTTCAATATTTACAATTACGTATTTACGTGCGTGCAATCTTTCGCCCTTCGGAAACGAGATACAATGCTCTCATATAACGCGGCTGATCGAGTGGTGTTTACTTTTTTGCTCAACGCTCAACGAGCCTGCAAGACGGACAGAGGCGGCTGTTGCACGTTGATATACGAGCCGCAACATGCGAGATACATCAGCTAATTACCGGCGCCAGCTGCTTCATTGCCCGCGGCTGCGTACACTCGTGCGTGCAAATCGATGAAAAAAGGAGAGAGAGAGAGAGAGAGAGAGAGAGAGAGAGAGAGAGAGAAAGAGGGAGAAAAAAGTGAACGGAAGAGGCACCGCTAATTACAGCCGCGTGGCACGCTAATAAAGCACGCCGAATCGTAACGCCCAATCGTATCCGTGCATCGATATTCAGGCGATTTATCCCTAGCGACGTTTTCCGCATGTATCTAGATCAAACAATGATGCAGCGACGATTATCCCCTCTACATTTGAACCGAATAATCGAATCCAATAGAATATGTGTGTGTGTGTGTGTGTGTGTGTGTGTGTGTGTGTGTGTGTGTGTACATATATAAACATTTAAACGGTTATTAATTTCCACACGTACGGGCTCGAAAGATGAGCAAACGCCATCTTTGTGTGACTTCTCGTGTATAAATTCCGGCCTGGTGATCAGCAGCAATATTTGCGCGGTCAAACATCATAATGTGAAATGACAAATTGCGGCGACGGGCGGAAGTCGCGAAAAAGAAAAAAAAGAGGAATCCCGCAACAACGGGATTCGTTTGCCATCATCAACGTGTCGCGTCATCGATGCGACTCGTCATTCGCGCGTCGGCAGCGAATTAATAAGCATCGCGCGATTAAGCTTAATCGTCGTATTTCGCGTTATCATACTCGGCGCGTTAATAAGCCCCGGGAGTGCCTTATGAAACGATTCTACGATAGTCATCGTATCGTGCGTGTTGGTTAATACGATGCCGGATCGTAATTAGCCGGCTTTTCCCGATCGATTTGCATTTATGTGAACAGGCGGCCCCCGAGCAGCGAAACAGCCGCCGAGAAGGAGAAGCGGCCGCGTACATCGGCTACTCGGCAAATTCATTTATTACGCTCGCGTGATTAATTGTTTGTCTATTCATGATAATTTCACGAGCGACGCGGAGCGTGGTGAATTCCAATTTCCGCCAGTTTTTGCCGGCCGGAGCAAACGCGGCGGCCCGCGACAAGTCGCCGGCGTTCTCTCGACGAATTAGCATCCCCCTTTCTTTCAGTCGCCCCTTGCGAACGTGTAAATCGAGCCGAAGGCTCGGGGGGAGGGGGGGGAGGGGGAGCGGATGGTGCGTTCGCCGCAGCGGCGCGATTACCGGAATTAAATAACGTCGCGCAAGATGATCCTCGACGTCATCGTGTTTCGCGACTAGCGGCAGAGCCGGGCGAAGCCGAGTCGTATTCAATGTTGATCAATTACGTGCGGTGAATATACGGAATAATTTGATACCGGAGCCAGCTACGATTTGCTGCAAAGTACCGCGGCAGTTTCCAATGCGGGGAGTTGGCTCAACTTGGTCTACTCGTCGGGCGAGAACTCGATTCGCGCTTCTTGACGTAATTTCGCGCGCCGCTGCAGCCCGCGAACGAGTCCGCCGCTCGCCGCGCCGCGGCCGCGAGCGGATTCTTTTTTCGTCAAACCGCCGTACGGTGTCGCTTCGATTTGCGATTCCGCGTCGAATATCGCGAGCGCGGCTATCGGCGCAGTTGCGCGAGCCGGCTCGCCGCGTTATCGATTCCATTTATTTCCGAATGTATCGCGCAACGCGTACTTCGCCTAGCGCATTCTCCTTCTTCCGATCCTCCCGCCGCCCCCTCCCGCCGCCCCCTCCCGCGTGTTCCGAGTTGCGAGTACGGTCCGTGGGCGACGCGGCCGCGGAGATAAGAATATTCTCGAATGCGGAATTCGAGCAACGCGTGCGTCCGCTCCTTTCCCGACGTTGCCGCTACCCCGGGACGCGGGAATTCAACGGCACCGCCGGGCGGCGGGGGGGGAAGGGCTAGGGGGCTAGAATCCCGGGCCGCGACCCCCCTCGGCGAGGTAGAGGCGGGCGACTCGAAATTATGGAATTGAATTTTTACTCGAGATAAGCGAGCGCGCGCGACCCCTCCCGCGGCTGAGACGCGACTGCTGTTTAAATCTCGTCGTCGCCGCGGCGCAGCTCGCCAATGGCGTCGCGACGACTCCGTCGCGAATCCTCGCGCCGAACGCGCTCGCGTCCGCTGGTCGATACTTGATAATTATACTTTCCATTACTATGCTAATGAGCACGGTAAAACGAAGCAAAAGTCGCCGCGTTCGAATCCGGCGTTAGTTCATTAACGATAGTCAGATTGTCGCGCGATGGAACGGGAGAAAGATCCAAGACGGCGCCGTTTCAATTAGTCTCGCCGCGACTCGCGTCGCGGCTCTCTGCAGCCTCGAATGTACTTCCGCTTCGCGCTCGTGCTCGCGAAAATCTTCGAAAATTGATACTCGTGCGATACTCGTCGCATGCACACGGCTAAATTGCACATACATCTATACCGTACATGTGTACGCGCGTATTGCGTACATCCCGTTACGGTAATAACGTATAAATGTTTGCGCGTTCGCGATATTTCTCAACAGCGACGTAACTCATTGCGGTTTCGTCGAACGCAGACTCGTTCGGGCGCATGCAGCCGTAAACTTATCGACCGCGACGCTCATATTCCCGCGTGACTTACAAAGGCGTGCTCGGAGGAGAGAGGAAGGGAGAGGGAGAGGGAGAGAGAGAGAGAGAGAGAGAGAGAGAGAGAGATCATTGCCGCGTGATGTACGTACGCGCTGGATTAATTATCCCTTCTCCGAAGAGACGTAAATATACCGGAGCGCGTCCTCCTACCGCCGAGATGCTTCTTCTTATCGATCCGGTCTCCTTTCGCCTTTTTTCTTCGCGCGCGCGTCTCTATTTTTAATCCGCCTAGAACGGATGGTCTTATTTTCCGGCAGACACGCAGCAGCTGGATTCGCATCGCTGGACCACTCGCCCCCTTGTCCCCCACGCGAAATCTCGCATCCGCGAGAAGCCTGATCGATTTCTCCCCAAGCATGAATGTTTACGTAACTTTCGCAAGCCTGCCGCGATTGTCCGGCGTCCTTCGCGGCTGGAGCAGCGTTTCGATGAACTCCAACTCTCTCCGTGAAGCATCCGGCGGTCGGTCGGTCGGTTATAAAAAATGATAGGGGAAAATGGGAGCGTGGTGCTCTTCACGCGCGCCGGCCAGCTACAAATTACCGGCGCGCTGCACCGGAGTTGGATGGAAACTAGACTTGGGAATTGAGGGAGCCGCGCAGGGAAATTGCTATACAGCTAACGGTTTTACCTCGACGCTTGTCTACCCTTGCCTGCCCTTACGCCTCCTCTCGCGCGCGCCAACTCCGCAACGCAACCCTCTCCCGACCCCGCTCCCTCTTCTCCACCCCTCGTCGCCGTATCGTTTCTTTCTCTAGCCTGCCGTCCACCACCAAGCAACTGCTTCCCGCCTGATGGGCTATAGCTGCTGGTATTGTAACGCCGAGCGCGAGAAGCCATCGGTACTCCCCCGCCCCTGCCGCCCCCGACTCGCTCGCGCACCCTCTTGCCACCTTGCTCAGTCTTGCGCTCTTGTGTTCGGTGTTTATGAGGGTCGAAGATTCGCGGCGTAACACCTGGGGCTTATGATTCCAGACATTATTGCCGGAGTAAATTAACCCTACGATATCGCCCCGTATCTCTCTCCTCCGCTTCATCCCTCTCTCTCTCGCCTCTCTGTTTCTCCTCATGTTTGCTCCCTCGTTTAATCTTTCCGTCTCCCGAGGCGTACGTAGCTTCCTCGATCTCGCGACTTAAATCTCTCACGACGTTTCCGATCATCGACAGGACGAATCTCTCGAAACGTAACTCGAATCTTTAATGAGCCACGCCGTGAGAATGTCAAGTTCGTGATCCAGAGTTCGGCCAGATGTCTGTTTACATTACTCCGAATGCGTATTGCCGGCCCGCAGTGTAGCGTGCCGAGCCGGTTTGGGAAATTAATTTCCTGCAGCGAGGTCGTTCGAGAGCTTCTCCGAGAGCAATACATAGACAGCGGTATGAGCTTCGTAGGCACTCAAGATCGCCGACTGGTTCGGCGGTTGAACCGGTAAAGTCAATGTCTTACGGGTTAAAGTTGGCCGCGGCGACACGGGAATAGCTGCGGCAACGTGCAGCTCCTCTCTCTCTCTCTCTCTGTCTTTTGCGCACAATGTTGTCTTGTCCGCCGTTGTTGTAATCCGCCGTTGTTCGACTTAATTATATCGGCCGGCAAGAAATAAAATCCCCGTCCTCGTCATACGTCTTGGTGGGATTTTTCTTTCGCGAGGAGCCACGGGGCAGAGAGAGAGAGAGAGAGAGAGAGCGGAGCGCTTAAGAACGGAGCGCGGAGCAGTAAAGTATGTTGAATTAAATATTCCCGTTCGATTCCCCGACGGTGCGATCGACTTCTACCGTGCGCGCGTGCGAGAGAGACAGACAGAGAGAGAGAGAGAGAGAGAGAGAGAGAGAGAGAGAGAGAGAGAGAGAGAGAGAGAGAGAGAAGATTCTTCCGTTTTCTCCCTTCATGTTGGGAATTTAACGAGCCGTTCTTATCGGCCGGAAGTTGTTACAACGGGATCAATTAGATTCTTGCGATTCTACGAAGATTAATTCCGTACACGAAGCAAGAAGCCCGGGCTGAGAAATATCTCCGGCCGCGTTTAAGGGAACGTGGCTGCTCTTTCGGCTGAGAATTTATCTGTCGCGCGCGTGACTACACTGGGAAAAATTTCAAAAATTTATTTAGCCCGCATCGTGCCCGCGTATAGCTAGCAGTTTTATGCCCGGAAACGTAATTTAATCCTCGACGCGTACGCTGCGAAACAAGTCGTTACTCGTTAACGCTCTTCTCGAGCGTGCACGCGCGTATCGTCCCGCGTGATTTGCGTATTGCTCTCGGGATCGGCCGTTTATCCGCTGATCAATCCAGATCGATGTTTCTGACCGCGAGAGAGACCGAGAGAGCGCGAGTCATCGTCGTTCGCGCCTTTGCTTCGCGGGAAAACAACGCGCGGGCGTTCCGCTAAGTAATTTCGCCAAGTAGCTCCTCAACGATCCAACCGAAATGCGTATCTGAAAGTAGAAGCAGATTATTCCGCCACCGGGGGTTCGTAGGAACCCCCTTGAACTTAAGTCGCCCGCCCTCCTCTGACCTCCCCCACCGGGCTCTCCCCGGGCGCCGGAGGGACGTCACCCTCCGCGGCGTTCTTCTTCTCCGTAAACCTTGGCGATCCCTCTTAAACCTCTTACGCTTCCTCCGCCTGTGCCTGTTTTCATCCCCCGCGCGCCCCGATCTCGTCTCGCACAATATCGTTATTCATTACGCGACGTGCGACGTTCGAGAAGCTGTCAGGTGTGCACTCATTGTAAATAGAACGGATGCAAACGGATATTCTCGTTGCTTTCGTGCACGGCTCGCGCCGATTAAGTTTCAGTCGGGCGACGATAAATCCTCCGCGAGATATTACGCGCTCCCACCTTGGACACTTCTGTAAACGAAGCCGGAAAGTTTCGCGGACGTGTTGCGCGACAAAAACACGTTTTCATGTAGCATCGGGGAAATACACGTGTCACAATAGGAACGGCAAGTTCAGCGAAAGCGTCGCAAAGAAACCCTCTATCCATTGCGTTCCGCGCCAAGTGCCCGCTGAATCGTAATACAGTCGGCATCTGGAGAAACGCGTGGCAAATATGGAATATGTTTTTGTGTTTTTCCTTGTTTTTTTCGTTTATTTCCACTGGCTATACGTAATCGTGTAAGGTGGGAGCCGCGGCCAGCTGCAATTTGCGCGCCGGATTTAAGCATCGTTCGGTAGACGTGAGAACGAGGCCGCGGAAACGATTTAAACGAATTTCGGCATAGCGGGCCAAGTGCCGAAGCTATTAAATTTCAGTTAATCCCAAATTCACACGGCGAATTATTATCCCGCCGCTGTTGTCCTTCCCGCTTCGCCCTGCAAAAATGCTATACGGCCGCTTTTACGTGAGGCTGATTTGTTGTCAATCATGTAACTGCCGGGCTCAAATTCCGCTTGGCGGTGACTTCTGCATTGACAGCTTGATTGAAAAATGGTTGATTGAGGGCGAATAATAAATATAAAAGCCGACGCCATGGAACATGTAACTAAAAACTAAAAACAAAGAACGTAACGTATTTTATTTACGTCTAAAACCGTGCCACACGATACTCGCAAAGTACACGTACAGTCCGGCGCACTTTAGTCCGACCTATTCAAAACTACGCGCACGAGTGTGTACCGTTTACAATGCGCGCGACACATTGCACATTGTAAAATTATTTAATTTCTTTAACTGGGACTGCAACTCCGCGCGAGTTTCTTACTCGAGAAGGAGGAAACATACGAAATGTATCTTGGCAGATCTAAGCTCATTCGATTCATGAATTGTTTCCCCGAATTATCAATTTTTCTCGCTGTGTAAAATGTGTCCATTATGTCTTTGAATTCTTCTCGAATTCTGCAAGTAGCAGATATCTGAGATTTAATCTCATTTAATGTCATTAATGATATGGTTAATTTGATTGTAAGAAAGCGTTCGTATCTTCTCATTAACGTTTCTTTTCACATTTTCGGATTACTTTCGATTCTAATTGGCGAAATGCTTATAAATTCTATGATCATTAGATTTAATGTACTTTTGCTTCTAACCAAGATTTAAGATATGTTTTTCGTGATGCGAAAAGACTAAAGAGCTTTCTAAAATGTAACGAATAGAAGAATAAAATGTTTCTTCAAGCGTGTTGAAGTTATTTATCAATATTCACTCGAATGCGACTATACTTTCTGCTCGTTATTAATATCTTCAAAGAATTATTTTGCAATGTTCTTGTTAAGGAAAAAAGAAGTATCTGATTCATGACATTCATGATGAATAATCCTGAATCTGAATTGCGTCGCGCGATCTTATTACGCATCTCGCTTATGTGAGAGAAATTTTAAGACAGTTACTCGATCTATTTCTTCGTTTTTACACGAAGAGATGTATACGGACGATACGCAAAGACAGCAAAGAACCTCGTTTACGGGAAAGCACTCGTTACTACTTATGAAAAAGCACGCATTAAATGTTCATTACTCCAATCCCGCATTAAAAATATTAGTCGGCCTTCACGCGACTTCATAATTCCTCGTTTGTGCTTGTTTGCTCTCGGCCAAAGTCACTTGGAGCGATTGCATCTTGATCGTTTCAACGATTCGTCGTTGGCGGCTCTTCCGCGCCGGTACAGTTAAATCGCGCGATACGAAAGCGAAATTACTGGAGCTTTACTAAAAGCATTTATACAGAGATTTAATAGGATTATATCGGCGCCAGCGCGCGATTAATTTTGCAAAAGTTTTAACGATTCTCGCTGATTGCAATGTTATTCGGCGTCATAACGTCTAGTCCGGCACGCTTGATGAGGCGCGCGCTCAAGGGTATCTCAATTGTCATCGAATCACGACAATTTACTGAAACATTCGCAAACGGATGACATCGCGGACGCGATTCATCGTAGACGCCATCCCTTTAAATCGCGAAACGTTCCAACTTGCTAGCACTTTTGTAAAAAGCGGATTTCAACGGTTTGCTTAATGATTCAATATTAAATTCGCAATTATTATCGTCGCGACGTTGCGACTTTTATTAAAGCGCGAGTGATGTAACGCGATAGAATTCGCATAAAACAAAAAAACCGCGCGGTCCATCATCGATATTGGCATTTATATTCGCATCGTAAAGAGCAGGCGATTCGCGCGCGAGAGATATTCTTTTCGCGATCATTTGAAATCTATGCCCTAAACTTTCGCATGTTGTCTCCCGTTAAACTTCCATACGTAATATAGGAAAGACACCGCGAGAATTTCCGTCAGCCAAGTCAGAGGACTGCGAGCAAGATATTCGAGTAATTTGCAGCTGTAATTTGCGCAACATCGACATCATTAAACCGAACTATTAAAATCAATTAAGCTCTGTTGCCAAAGATATGTAAGATTTGTACCGATCGTACGAGTCGAGTCATGTTCAACGAATAGCAACGAGGCGCAAGCCGCTCAATGGAATAATGATTTTATTAATTTACGCGTGTAAAATGTAGCAATATAAACGTAATAATACAAACATTGCTCAAATACATGAAAAGGTAATCAAGCCGCGCAATGATTTCGTATAGCTTTGTAACACATGAAAATTGCCGAAATTGAATGAAACGAACGTGTCTTCTCTCCGAAACTCCGTTTCAAACAACTCCGCCTCTGCGACAAATTGCAAAAGTTATTTTTTTACATTCGTCATTCGTCACCGATCCGACAGCTCCGCGATTTTCCTAACGCGCGTTAACCACGCCGAGCAATTAGCGTCAAAAATTAAATTCTCCGAGGATGAGGGCCGCCTGGAATTAATTAAAAAGTAAAGCTCTGCTACACAATCGCGTCCGCCAACTTATTTAATTCACCGAAACTGGCGCGAGCGCGTGCTCGGGCAAAAATCATTATCCTCTTATGCGGAAAAGTTCTTATCGCGTTACGCAAATTACCTTCTTATAAATAATTTAATCCCAATCTCAGTCTGCGATTTTTTGCGATACACACAGTAGGAATCGATCATTCGCGCTGTTTCGCGCAAATCAAGATGCATTGACCGCTCGTCCGTCTCGACTCGCGCCGTTTCCTCACATTTTTGACCTTTGACCGGGCAGCGCGGGTGGTAGTCCTGATCCATGGAAACGCGACGGTTGCACGGGGGTGTTGTCCGGCGCGATGAGATCATCAACGACAGCCGCAATTACGACGGTCGCGTCCATACGCTTTTCGCTACGCGAAAAAGTTTTAATACCGCCTTGACTCCCGCCGGCGCACTATATTTCCATGAACTTATTGTCGAGGCGCGAAACTCGGCTTTTTGCGGGACACGTGTTGCCTGATGTATTCCGAGCTCGGAAACTTATTTGCCCCGGAGACTACGCGCCACATTTCATAATGCGCCCGGCACGCTCCCCGCGGACCCCTAATGCCGCCCGGGAATCAAAATGAAGGCGAGGACACGGCGCCATTGCGGGCTGCTATCGGTGCACCGAATACTTCCCTCTCTCTCTCTCTCTCTCTCTCTCTCTCTCTCTCTGTCTCTCTTGCCCATCTACTCAGCGCCCGTTCAGCTAGCTCGCTTCAGCTTCTCGTGCGTTTCCCGGTTAGATGATTCGCCGCGCGCGCACTTGGAGAAGCCCCGCAACATAAATCATTCGCGAGCTTTCAGCAGTTTCCGCATCGACGTATTTCCCCGCTTTTTACGAGACGCGACAATCCGACTCCTTATCGCGGTATCTAGCGGAGGCTAGCGGGCTCCCCGTTAATTAGTCGCCTTCGACGTTCTCCGAGCCGTGTATCAGCCGATGGGAGAATGACGGGAGTCGATGCTGATGGCTGTCGACAGTTGGTCGACAGCTTAGCTGCGCGCGGATGCAGCATCCAGGCGGAACTTGCGAAACCGAAGCCGCGGAAATCTGAGAGATCCGAGAGCGCGACAGCGGCCAGCTCCCGGCCGGACGCAGGCGCGCATCTCTCGCTCCCGTTGCCCCGAAGATTTATGAAAAGAAATACTCGTAAATTATAAACGTGGCTGCCGCGCGCGCGCGCGCGCGCGCGAATGTCTGGCTGCCAGCGGCGTGACTTGATGCACGACGCGCCGGCTCGCTCGCCGCGTTGACATTTACTATCTATCTCGCCGCGGTAGCGCCATAAAGCATACAAACTCGTTCGCGCTGGAACGGAAATTAGCACGTAACTCCATTTAAACCTTCCCCTTCACCGGTATCTTAGGCAGCATCTAGCTAATAGCGTCGAATGCCGCGACGCACCGTCACTGCCACGCCGAGCGAGCGCGCTGTGAACTTTGAATCTCTCGCCTTTAGTTGTCTCATCTCGCGCTCCAGCTTCTCTTACGCGCTTGGAACACGATAACTATATTCTGGACATTCGAAGAAACGGACGACCGAGAGAACGAGCGAGCGAACAAGAGAGAGAGAGAGAGAGAGAAATTGTCATCGGTAGGGTACGGTTGAAATCGAGCAGATTTAATACGGGGATAGGCGAATATCGCGAGACGCTTAATTCAAAGGGTAAGGCCGAAATCGAGGGAGACTCTCGCGGAATATCGATCTATATCGGCCGGCCGGCGCGGCGCGCCGGCCTCTTCTAAATGCATAAATATATAAACAAAGAAAATTGCGCATTTTATCATTAATGGACCGACACGATCCGATCCGCAATCACCGCGTCACCACGGCGTATATCCAGAGGGCTCAAATATGCAAATGTAACCACGGTTGCATTATCCGCGTGACGCTTTCTAAATTCAGCCATTGAGTGGAGAGGTTAATTAATAATCATAATCATCATTGCGGGGGCACATAATGTACGTTTCCGTGTGCGTGCGTGCGTGCGCGCGCGTGTATATATATATCCTAGCATACCGGGATCAGATACGAGATAAGATCGAGCGCTGAGATAACCGCCATTTTCCGAGATACCTCGGCAGAGAATTCTCCGCGGTCCTTTTCCGACTCGCTGGAGGCGCGGAAAAATTGCTCCTAAATTATGCATTTACGACCAGCCGGCTAATCGCAGCCGCTTTTAAACGCAATACCCATCTAACGAGCATGTCTCGCCGTGTAAGGATAATCGTTCCCGGCGAATGTCTGGCTCGCGGATGTAACGGCGTATTATGATCGCGAATGTAACGGAATTGAAGGCCGCAACGCGCGAGAATGGAGATTAATGAGATTAGCGGAACTGCTCCGTTATCGCGACCTCGTTAACTTCATTTCGTTTATTTATTTATTTACATCTGCGCCGCTCCATGTGCTTCGCGTGCTCTAATTTCGAACAGCGATAGCGATCTACAAGCAATGACGAGTGTCGAGCGAGTTTTAATGTCGCGATATTTTAATAATATCGATCAATTATTCGATATGTACTTAGGAAGCCGGGAGACTATATTTTATTCAAACCAGAATAAAACGCATGGCCCGTTCGAATTGAATAACATGCGTATGCAATAAATGTACGTATTAACAAGGTTAAATCAAATAAAATATTCAATTACGCCGCTTATATTTTATTAATTTTATTATGTACGCCAAAGAGAGGCGCTCGCGCGGAATGTATCGACTGTCAATTGATTTCATTTTTTCTTTTTAGTGGGACGACGCGTGATTACTTAAATTTGCGAAATGTTTTATCGCGCGATACGAAATCGCGGGAAATCGCAATACGATTTCCCCCCGTAGTTTATAATAATCTTTATCAAACGCACCGAAAAGAGATAATAAAGTAACCTTAACAACGACAGACTAATAAACTAACAAAAATGTCTCTCGTCGATCCGATGTTTGGTCGAGAGTCGCGATATGTTTGCAGAATTTGTTTACCAATCTAAATTAGTTGGACCATCTAATGGTATCAATTGATTGTCATCAGATATGCATATAGACATAATGTGTCGAAGAAACTTATTCGATATTCCCCGAGCCCCTAAAATGGCCGAAATAACAATAGCAATAACGATAGCGTAACAATTATTCCCAATTATGCTTATAATCACTATCAATTATAGTAATTAATATTAAAGCTGCTGTTACAATGCAATTAGCGCTTTGATAACTGTTTTCCCGATGGCAATTTGGTACGCTAATTACAGCGTAAGGTCACAATGTGCTGCCAATATTGTTGACCAGGCAAACAGATTGTTTATCTTGCTTCATTATTATATAAGATATCATTGAATAATTAAATGCGTTTAACGTTACGTCTTTCCAACGAAACGCGTAAATTCGCGATCCGCGTTATGCGGCGCTTTTTCACGCTTTAACTTTGAAGTTAAGCGTTAAGGCCGCCGCAATTAGTCGGCAATGATGCTCCGGGTGGACAAAAGTTGCCGTAAAAAGCTTGCCGCCTAGTTCTTTGCGAATGGATTGTGTTTTTATGGAGCTGGAGCCGCGATCAGCACAACTCGCTCCTTTCAAACCGGATTTATCCTCAACGTACAAAGAGCACACTTGAGTGCTCTAGGCTAGAGAACCGCGCTGGAAAACACGGGGGTGGATATGGAACAACCCGGAGTTGCGGACAAAGCTTCCGAACGAACATCGCGGCACGCAGTCCGCATTACGAATGGAGATTATAATCGTTCGCGCAACATACACGCTGTCACGTACGTTGCTCGGCCAGAAATCCCGAGGTATTATTCTTCTTGACGTTTACGTTTGTTGACTTCCGCGCGATTTGCGTTCCGCGTTGCGCGGATGCATCGACGCGAATGCGCGTGAGCGCGCGAGTCGCCGCGTGCCATTCGCGAGCCGCGCCGACGAGGCGATCCGAACGATCACGAGCGAAGCCGAAGGGCCCGAAAGGAAGGATCCGCGCGAATCAGAATTGCCGCTTCGAGCGCGAACTCGCTCTAGCGCGAACTTGCACCCCGTGACTCTCATTTCCCTCCCTCAACTTTTCATGCGTCCTTCGATTCGTCCCAGCATTCGTTTCCGAGATTCAGGGACGCGAGGCGGCGCCTCAATCCGCGATCGATCCCGCGACAACGCAAATGATACGCGCAGATTGCAATATCCGGCCGCTCCGCGTGCGTTTGTCGAATTTGCGCTGTCATCATCTCGCCGGTTCACCCGTGGCATTACCCATGTCGCATTGCAAATGATCCCGGCTGTCTCCGTTTAGCTAGCTAGGGGAAACAACTTTTCACATCTTAATGCATAGCGTCCTCTCGGCGACGTATATATCGTCGCGACGATGCAACTCATTTATAATCATAAAGCCGGTAATTCGCGCGTGCTGTATAATTCAGGAATATTTTACTGCCGGCTCGACGAGCGTGCGCTAACTAAATAACGGGCCCGCCTCTACTACTACAGATCGTTTCCACTTGTATCGCATCGTTCCGATTCGCTCTTGCGAATTCTCATAATGTATGACCTCTATAATTTACAATCCGTCTTGCCATTTATAAACGCCACCATAAACGATGTAATTGTTGCTCTGAATTAATCAAAGCAATTATGATTGTGTTTGCTTAATCATCTTTTCGTTCACGTTACGTTTCAATAAATTATTATCGAACACAATGCCCGCAAGCTGTACGCGTTGCAATTTTATTATCGCTCTTCGAAATCTATTTATTCGATATTAAAGGGGAAAAAAGACTCGTACATCGTTAACAAAAATATAATGCCGCATTAATGTCGGATCGCGCACGGATAGCTCCGTGAATATTTATTTATCTCACGAAGAATCTTTCGGTTAATCAGTTCACGTGTTTCTGCCTCCTTTGAATAAATTCAATGAATTAACCATCAGCTCACGCGGACGCGGACGTATTATTATCCAATATCAAACGATGATTTCAACGTTCGGGATGAATGCGCATCGTGGCATGCGTACGATTAATGGCGCATAAATATTTCTATTTGGTGCCGAGTTTGCGCCGATACAAATTTGCGGATTGTATCCGCCCGAGAATTCTCGCGTCTCAGATCGACCTGCCGCAATCGAAGACCGCGTTTTATCAACGACTTACAGGAGACGCGCGGAACGTGCAAGGGCGCGGTAATATCGTAAAAGCGTATTGTGAAATGAAAAAAGAAAAAGAAAGAAAAGAAAAACAGGAAAGAAACGTTCACGTATCATCGAGCGTGTGTACCTTCTCGAAACGAGACTTTATTTCAACGGGGCGGAGGAGGGAGGGAGGGAGGGAGGGAGGGGGAGGGGGGAGGGAGAGAAGAGCCATTTCCGCGAAGCACCGGGAATAAGCACACACAGCGTGGCTGGCTATCGCGTTATTTCTGCCTAGAGGAGAGGAGATCGAACCTCGCGAGATGGGATTAATCTTATCTCTGCATTTTCGATCGACGACGTCTCGCGAAATAATTATCCAAAATGGATAACCGTGTTAGGATTATTGCGAGTGCCGCGAGTCTCGGAGGTCTCGGAGAAATTTATTTCACTGGAGCCGGCGCGGCTCGGTAGCACGAAGATACGCAGCGATTATCGATCGCTGCGTCGATCATGACGAGGATTGGCGACGAGATAGTCGCGTGATCGTCGCTCGCTCGATCGATTGCAGCCACGACGAAAATTTATCGATACGATCTATCGCCAACTGATCTACTCGCGCTAATGCATCTTTTGTAGCCAGCATCTTTAAGGATGCCGTAATCTGGCGAGAAATTAAGCCAGCAAAGTACAACAAAGTACATCTGATTTTCGCGTTTCCTGTACTTAGACTGTCCTCAGACGGTCTTCATTATGTACAGCTGTACATGTGGACATGTTTAAAAAAAAAAAAAGAGTAACGAGCGATAATCGATGCAGCGGACGAGCAATACGTGCATAGACTTTTGCAAGTCCGTGCTTGAATGCCGAATAACTTTGGGGCGTTCGCAACGGCACAAATTCGTCGCAAATGCCCTTTATCGGGATTTTAGGAATAGAATGTAGGCAACAAAATCGGAGACTCGAACAATGAGACGCGTGATATGCACGCTCGTGAGAAGGAAAGAGACGAAGCAGAATCGCTGACGGATAAAAAAAGATCCTTCACATTAAACATTCGTTCTGCAAGCGATCCGCAAGTGAGCGTGCGCTTGATATTCACGACGCAGACCGGCTAACGAGTGAAACGAGTAGAAATTATTGAATTTTACAGGATATCTGTTTCGTTACGGCAAAAGTAGAATCAGCTTGCGCGTAACACGATCGGGCAAACTGGCATTCTATAATTACATTTCCCAAAGAGACACGTCACGTCACGTCGCAATGATATCGCGAGCAAGACACTACACTGGGACGGGACGAAAGGCACTTTCGGGGCTTTTCGGGGTAATTCCATGATTGCCGCGACTCGCGCTAGCCTGGCAGCAGGAGGGGAGGGGACAGAGGGAGGAAAAACAGGGTGTGGAATTCTTTAACCGCGGATTCAGCGGAATTCTCTTAATACCCGACGAAACCATCCCGGATGTGCTGGCGATAGCGCTGATACGCTGATACTATGCGCGCGCGCATGTCCCTCCGAACATTTGTCTTGCGTAACTTCCGTATAGCTCATAATCCGGGAATATCTCACGCCTATCGTTCCGGACGTGGAAGATAAATACAACGACCGGCTGCTGCGTCCGTTGGACGCATTACTCTGGCCTCTGTGCAGGTGTTCCTGGAATTTGCATTACCAGCCCAACTACCGTCAACGAGCGAGTTTCTTCGTTCAACGTGGCAATCGCCCGTGCCAACGTGTTGCGCGCGCTCCGAGCGAGGGGGAGGAGATAATACACCCCTTCGATATCGCGCGCTGGATATGACAATAATCAAATGGAAAACCCTGCCGGTTGTGGATGGGGACGACGACACAGCGGAAACGGCCCAGCTGTCTTTCACTCGCTTCGTTAAGCTTCACCCCACCTCCCCCTTCGCCCCCTTCTCGCCGCAGGAATGTTATCGTGGGAATATTATTAAAATCGACGAACTCGATTGATTTATTCAGAGCGAGGCGCTAACGAGGAGATGTCTCTTCCTTTTGGTTTTTATCACGGATTACGCTGATTAGAGATCTATCGGGATCCGCTGATTCGAACGATCGAATCTATCAGCGATCATCAGGCTTCGTTTCGCGTTTAAATAACGCGCCATGAGAAGCGTTCCAAGTTTCGAAAGCATCGCCTCAACGTCTCCGTTTTTTTCCTGAGACGCCTCAGACTTTCGGTAAAATCGTAGATTTCAGTCCGCCACTTTTAGTCTCCCGGCAGGCTACGCAGGCAGATTATGTGAGATAAATGATCTATTTAAGAGCCACGTATTCGACCAGGCAAAAACATTATTCGAAAGCGCTCTTGTTTTCTTTCCCTTAAAAAACTTTCCCGCTCGTACACCCGCGGCATTGTGGTCCGCCGCCCTCCATTTGTTTTCATACTTTGGATCGCGTGTAGCAAAAGTGACGGGATTGATCGCCTATTTACAGACGAAAGACTCTCTCGTGGTTCCTGGGGTGCGTGCGTATCGCGATCTGCGTGTCGCTCCACGCGCTCGTAGAAATACACTCAACGCGCGACCATCGATGAAGAGATAATTGCATATTTAATTCGTCATTGCCTCCTGCGCTTTCGCACAGCCGAAAACATATATTGCCCGTTGCCACTCGATGCTCATTGATAAATGGAGTCCGCGGCAAAATCTTACGTGGATTCTTGCGGCTTTTTATGCCGCGCGTGCCTTTCGTAAACGATTTTACGCAGACTCGTTTTTGAAATTTGATAGAAACTGTGTCAACCAGTCAACAAATTGATAATTATGTAGCGTTAATATTCATCTCAATTATCCAGTAATATTTAATATTTACGCGATTCTACTCTGTAGAAATTAATTCAAATGATTAGAGAATCAATAGAGCCATCAGAAATTCGCGGCAAGTAATGAAGGAATAAATGGAAAATGATGCAAGATCGAGTCTTATGTTTGCGTAAATACTTTACTGCCAAATAAATGAAACGTTCGAAACGAGATATGCATATGCATTCGGAGATACATCGCGAATTGGAAAATGACGAAAGTACGGGAGGATAATGAATATGAAAGAGTAGTGATATGTAATTTTATAAAATAGCGATATAATGTAGACGTAACGGATGTAACATTTTATTAAACGCGGACATAATAATGTAAGATATAACGAGGTGCTCTGCGCGCGGTGTAGCGCCATTGTACGAGATAAAAACTTAATTAAAACCGCTTGCGCACGATTTTGATTATCATGAGGGTTACTGCGCACTCGTAGCATTGACTGTGAAGTATTATTTTAACTCTCCGTGCAACGCCTTCCATTCAGGCAATTCACGTCACGCAAATATTACACGTTGAAGAGCAGGCGAGCAACGTAATGTAAATTGGAACATGTGACGCCAAATGGGAAATCCCACCGTGTAATTTCTGTTCATTCGGGAAAGTATTTGCCGGAAAACGTGCACATCGTGCGGCCAGTGACCGTATCGGCATTTGACCGATGAAAATGCATGATTTTCGGAATTTTTCAAGCCTCTCCGTTTCTTCGAACAGCCAAGAATCTTGTCGCCAACGAACCTTACAGACACTAGAAAGTTTTTTCAACTTGCTAACGACAGATCTCGCACCCTCGCATCTTCATGCCCCGTCTGCCCCATTTGAGCCTCGGTTGCTCTTACAGATCTACCGAGGACTTTCCGCTTTAACGTGTCCCATCGACGCGTGTCTCTTTCTGTCGCGTATGATTCGCGTATTCCGACTGCGAGAGAAGATCGTCGTGCGAAGCTAAAGACCGCGGTAGAAAAATGTCTTCTACTTGCGTCACGATTCTCGCACGGAGTTTCAAAGGCCGTTAATTAGCGAGGCCTGCCCGTACGAATAGGGGTAGGAAAAAGCCATTTAGGGATCACGACCGCTCGTGTAACAGTCGGTAAGAAGCTCTTTACACAACGGGATATTACGTGCGCCGCTTTATACGTCGCCACACGTATACGCAGATGGCCCGCTTAACGCACAGTTGTTAATTAGCGTCGAAGGGCGAAGGAGTACAACGTAAATGTAAAAGCTTTGTTCATTCAACGCGATACGCCGCCTATTGACGTGCGAATTGCGCGGCGACGAATTACCAAGTGCCGGTAGCGCGCTGGAAATGCGCCTTTGTCCCGGCCATGCGACCGATATCGACGTAATTATGCGAGAGTTACACGTTTGTGTGTAAAGCGAGGACGCTCGATATATCGATAGATACTGTTGTATCTACCTGGCAATTGGTCAAGCAAGTTTCCCGAGCTTTCCTTCCGGTCGGAGGTATTCTCTTTTTATGATATTCCCTTCGTCCCTTCTTTCGTCCCTTCCCCCTCCTTCTCTCTCTCTCTCTCTCTCCCTCTCTCTTCCTCTTTCACAGTTCCGATCGGATTTCAAATCGCGCGTTCCGTATATGCCCTCGAAAAATGTCGACCGCTTCGAAATCTGTGCCACGTGAACAATGAACCGCGTTCCACAGGTCAGGTATTATTGGTGCGCGCTTCTCTCTCTCTCTCTTTCCCCTAATTTTTTTCCCCTCCCTTTTTCTTTCCTTCTTCCCCGAACTTTCCTCGCTTCTTCTACTTTTTGTCTTTGTGTCCTCGGGACCCGCCCGAACCCCCTCGCCCCTCGCCCCTCGCCCCTCGCCCCTCGCCGTACCCGTCCTCACCTCCTGCCTCTTTCCTTCTCGCGCGCAAAGTGCGCCGGCGTGGCCTTAAAAATAATCGTAGTGTAAAAATCACGGCGAATCGAAATTCGTTGGTCGGCGATACCGAGTCACTTCAGCCGTTCAGCCGTGACAGATCGCTCGGCATATTTCGCGGGATTATCGATTCAGGGCGACCCATCGACAATCCAACGCCGACATGCATCAGCATAACGGTCGGCACGCGTGTATTCCAATTACGTGGATAACTGCGGACGGTTATTTTTCTGGTCATTTTTCAGCATGTATAACGGGACCAACCGTTAACGCTTTCCGTAACGACATCACGCGCGCGCGCATGCGTGCTGCCGCGCGGCGTTTTAATCGCTTCCGTGCAAACTCGACGGCACAAAGAACCTCGGCCGATTGATCAGGCGCGGCGCGAAGAATTAATTATTTCCAAACGGCGACGGCGAGGGGCCCCTCGCGATAAGCCGCGCGATCTCTGCACGCGTACTGAGCCGAGGTTGACGCACAGCGTTGACTAATCAGCGCTGCCCGCGAGGAATCGCGCTCTCGACGGGCTCATTGATCCGTGACGGAGACAACGCGAGAATCGGGATTCCGATCGTCATGATGAAAAAAAATATACCGTCGATGGCCCCGTTGTTGATGCGCGCGAGCGTCAAATCGGACGGCGGCGGCGGGGGGGGGGGGGGCGGGGCTCTTTGCACCTCTGGACCAGAAAATCCGATACGCCCGCTCCGCCCGTACTCCCTCCTGCCCCTCTGTTTTCCCGCTCTCCCGCTCCCGCGCGCGCTAACGCATGGAGAGAAGAAGAAGGGGAGGGAAAACCGTGCGCGACTAAATGTATCAAAATTTCAGACCTAGAGGCGACAGGAGAAAGGGGAGGTTAGAAGAAAGGGGGAGAGAAAGAGAGAGAGAGAGCACAATCGCTGGCGGCGGGCGTCACAGTTGCCGCATATAAAAGTCGGATCACGCGATCCGACGACGAATGGCGATTTTAATCTTCGGAAAATTGCCGGCCGCGATTCGCGATTGAGCGGTAATCCCCCGGTAACACTGTAACCGTAGAAAGACCGCCGCGCGCTATTGAGAGGCATATTGAGCATAGCTTAACGGAATCCAAAGTCCGATCTCGCATCGCGACGATTTAACGAGATCGGATCGGGACGGATCGCAGTCGCGTGCGGGCCTTCGCGCGTCGGAGTGTCCCTGGTCTTCGGGATGTTCGTAGCAATCCGCTAATCGGAAATCTAGATTTCGGTATCGAGACGGTATCGATCGCTGAGCGAATTATCTCGCAGCGGGAATTACGTTGGGAACGATATAATCTAAGCCTAAGCGGCGTTCCTTTCCCTTATACGAGTCTCGCTTCCCTTCTACGAGCTACCAACGATATTCCCTCGCACTCGCATAACGCTCGCTCGTCCACGCAGCGTTTCGACCGACTGATATCGAGCTCTCAGCGTGCTTTCCGTCCCTCGGCGAGGCCATTAGCCTGGCGTGATTTTAAGCGATCGCGAACGCGCGCGACCTTTCGCGCTGCGGCTTACGAGCCGTAGGACAAATACGACCTCAAATACGAATTGCGTGCGGTGGGAACGGACGGTGACCGCCTCGCAGGTTCTAAAGGTCTTTTAATTACTCGTTCGCCTGGCGTCACGCGATCCGTCGATCCGTACCGAGCGAGTGACTCGCTGAAAGAGAGGGTGAATAAGAAAGAGAGAGAGAAGGATACGCGTGGCGGTATAGCGGCTGTATAGCGGACGCCGTTAAACTTTGGCGGACCTTAGCGGCTACCGTCGTCGCTCGTTTCGTTTTACACGAGCGATCGCGTCGACGATTGGACGCCCTTGTTTAGCGGAATGCTCCCTCGTTTCCATCTTAACTCAAGTCGTTCCCGCATCTCCTCCATTCTCCCCCCTACCCCGCTGAATGAACCCGCTCCCGCTGGACCGTTGCTCGCGGCCGGGAAGATACTTTAAGGCGTCTCCAAATATGTCCCTCGGTGCCGCTGCTGAACAAACCGTCGATTCAGATTCTAACCGCGCTTGTTTCGAGAGACGAACCCTGCCTGATGCGAATCCCACGACGAGTCCTCATTTTCATCGCGACCCCGCGGCCTAACGTCGCAGTTTAACGTCGCGATATCGGAGATATTCTCCGTAATTCAATTCCCCCGGCATAAAGCTGCCGCGTAAGATTCAGCTCACGCTGAAATCAAACCGCGCGCTTGTCATTTCTGTCGATTTACGATATCGGTGTCACTCGTAGTCATCGTAGTCATCTCATCCGGACGTTAGCTCTACGTCTATTCTCGGCGTAATTTCTCCGATTGCGGATGCCCGCTCGTTCCTGCCCGCAATTTATTTATGATTCAACAGCCGTTATTTATCATTCGCACGATTTCGCAAACACGCGACATTCCGCTGAGCGGAATAACAGGGCTCTCCAGCGGTTTCCGTTCTCTCGGAATACATTTCTGCGATATTCCTCCGACGTTACTGCAATTTTACTTATTTCGATTCGCTGTCCCGTATTACCGGATACGCGCTACATTCGCGGAGAGAAATTTCGTTTTCCCAATGTCGTTACGGATTCCATCCGAAAAGTTGCTGAGCTTTCGTTCCGCGCGGAGAGTGCGAACGATTACGCGCTCCCTGTTTTAAGCAATACACGCCGGGGGTAAAGTCCCGATATTGGACCATATACCTAAATATTCCCGAGTACGCTGTGCTACAGCCGCCATGTCATTTGGCGGTTCTTTCTGTTAACGCGGTTCGAAAGCTTCCTTCCCGTCCCTTTCCCTTCCACCCTGTCTCTCACGTCCATTTCCCGGATTATCAGTTTCTCTCTCTCTCTCTCTCCGTTAGGTGCTAGGGCACCTGATATTTTTACGAAGCGATGAGAAAAGCGATCGCTTATGCTTCCTCACGGCGGAACCGGCATCTTTCGGCATCGTTTGATGCCGAAGCGCGCGAATCGTCACGATTATCCAAATGAATCCCGAATTATTATCAGGATCGGCTTGGGGATTCCTCGGATCGGATCCCCCATCATCGGATTGCCGAAGGACTAATAAAAGGCCGAGTATAATCGCCAGGGGAATGCGGTCGAATTCGATTCGACACGTTTCTTAGGCGTTTCTCACGCGCGGGCTGCGATGCGCCTCGCGCGCGGAATGCATCGGAGCTGAGCGGCACGTGTGCGATTTCTTCGCCGCGGTCAGTCCGGGATGTCTCGCTATCCGACGAAAAGCTCCACGACAAATGAGATTACGAGCCCGTCGTACGGGCGCGAGAGCGTTATCGGCCTGCGAAAAACGGCGCACGTTCCATCGCGCGACATGCCGGCGTGGCTCGCTTCGGACGCTCGTTGGTAATCGATTACCCCGGCTCCATGCGGAGGGTGTGTGTGTGGAGCGAGAGGGGCTCTTTTCCACGGGCGAGTTAATGCCGGGCTAAGTTCGCCGATACAAAATAATCCACGGTGACAAATGTCACGGCGGGACAGGTCCTGCCGGAGGGCCCGCTTCGACGGTCATATAAATTTCTAGATTCCGGAGCGTCCGAGGCACGACCGGGGAAGATATCATGGCTGCCTATGCTGCTCGGCAATTCGAGAGATATATGGTCGTTTGTTAGCCTTGTAACGAGACTTTAAGCTCCGATCTAAGTGAACGATACCATGGCGGCTAGAAACTACGGTTAGCTTCGCTCGGACCTTTCTCTTTGAATCTCTTTCTTCTTTCCGCCGTGTGAGAACACGTGCTTCAGGCTCACATGTAAAATACATCGTCAGACGACACACGTGGCTCTCCGATACCTGAGATCTGTCTCCGAACAACGCTTTTTGTTGATACAGAATTATTGTCGGACGCTCGGAGACTTGCTCTCGCTGTTCTCTTCCGGGTCGCGGAAGACGCGTATCTTCTTTATGTACAGAACACAAACAAGTCGACGATCAAACGCGCGATGCGAGCTCAATTTGCGATCTCTAATATTTGGATAATCCGGAATTCTTTCGGTAAATCTACCTTACTTCCGTTCCAATGAAACGTTAACGACTATATCGGACAATTCTGGCTCTTACTCAGTCTTCTAATGAAGCCATTAACTGTTTAAATTTTCGGAACTGCGCATGGAAATGCAATTAATTTTGCTTTCTAATTTCTACTCCGTTATCTCTCTAGAATCATTCATTTAAAACGCCTTTTGTACGGGCTCTCTTCCTCTCTCTTTCTCTCTCTCTTGCTTTCCCTTTATTGCTTTTATCTTTTTCTCATATTTGTGTTGTTAACGGTAAACTATAACGGTTACTAATGCGCATCTAAGTGGCTCGTTTTCAAAGGAAACAAATACGGGAATACTTGACTGTCACGGCAGCACACATGCGAGTTGAGAGGGCAATAAAAGAGAAAAAAGGATAGGAACCGGTGGCCTACGTTCATGAATATGAGAAGGCAAATTTGCGATGTTAAGAAATATTTGCATGACAAACTTAAAGCATATAATATAAATATATATATATATATATATATATATATATATATATATATATGTATACATGTATCAGTGTACGCGAGTTTATGTATTTTCCGGATGCGAGCGCAGGAGGCACATTTTTATTTACGGGTAAGCAAAATATTCTGCAGCAGTATAGAGAGAGTGGACATCAAAGAAAGGCAAATTCTTCTGAGCTTTTATCAATATGCGAGTCGAAGCCCCGATGTAAAATATTAAATGGCTTAATATGAAATATCTATTCTGCAATCTTTCTCTCTCTCTCTCTCTTCCATCTTGTTCGATCCTCCTCCTTTCTGCGTGGAGGCAAGGATTATCATGCATCGAGAAAGAAAAATCGCGCGTGACGTGTAATAGACGCACTGAAACATTCGTCTCGTTTCAGCCGCGGCCGTTTAATGCTCGTGATATCTCTACTCGCTTTTTTCTTCATCCTTGCCTAACTCTACAAACGAACGCTCACTCGGATATATTACACGCTCATCGTCGTAATCGACTACGTCCGAGAGTCCGCTCTTCCTCTGTGGGTCGATACAAAGTGCGCGGGACAAGAAGCTCCCGCTCTCGGCGCAAACGCGCATGGAAGAGCGCCGATAAAAGCGGGGAAACGTTTTAATGAAGTAAATTCAACGCGCAACGATATCGCCCGGCTCTCTTTTTCCCTCCCGGAGAATCGCATGGGCTATCGAGCGCGCATAAGCCTCTCCTTATGGACCTCGTTGAAGCCCTCTCCGTGTCGGTCCTGCTCTGAAATAAAAACCGGAAGCCAGGATGTCGGATGTCACGGGAGCCGAGAAATTCCGGGAGTCGCGAATCCGCCAGATCGGCCCGTGCTGGCGTTCCGTTATCTTTCCGAGTCTCGCGAGAGATGATGATCGAGCTTTGGAAACGATCCCGACCGCCATCCCGTGCCTCATCCGAGATGGTTCCCGATGTCTGGCATCGGTATGCAATAAACAGTGGTCGACGGATACCGAAGAGTCGTTCAACTATTCGCGCAATACCAACGTAAGCTTCCGGTGCATGGAAGTCGACCCGAATCGCCGAGAAGTCGGACCGAATTCGACGTGCGGTGATCGTCCCGATGACCGGATGTTCTTCCTTCATCCTTCATCGCCCAAGCATCTTCCCTCCCGCGCTACTTGGCGAGAATACCTTTTCCTTTCAGTCCCAGAATATTCCGTGTAGTCGTAATCGGCTTAGCCGTTTGATCATCGGATTTACCTCTGCGCGTTGTGCACGTACGTAATTTCAGCGACTCTAAAGCGACGCGGCTAAAAAGAAACGCGTTTTGATATCGTGTCGCGAACACATCCGTAAATATCCCTCCCACCGTATTTCTCGCGGATGTAAATGCGTGATACAATCCTCTTAAAAGAGGAGTTTTCAAATAAGGGAATGCATCGTGGAGGGGGCGGGGAGGGGAGGGGAGGGGAGGGGAGGGGGTCCGGCCGAGTACCGAGAAGTCCATTACATCTGAATATAGATTATACGATTATATAGAAACGCTTTCCGGCGTTAATAAATTATGGATCTCTGTAATTCCTGTAACTCTATCGGCTTGTAGTGGTAGTTAATTCACTTTTGTGAACACACATCCCAGAGCAGGTTCGTTCGTGTGATTTAATGACTCCGGATGATTCATCCGGAATGGGCTATTAAAGGGCGAACCAATCATATGTATATCCAATCCTGTGCAGTTATTCCGTTAATTGCGTTAACTTTCGTGACACCGGCCCGCGAAGCCGCGTTCATCGGCTACTTTCGCTATTTTCGACGGCTGCCGGCTTCGACGGTTCTTCTACACTGTCGCCGTTATTATTACGTACTCGTGGAAGCAGTCGGCTATCGGAAATAGCGGCTCCACCGGCGACGTCGCGAAAGTTAACGTAACTCATCCTCGTCTTCCATGCTCGGTAATTTATTACTCCCCTCCCCGTAATCTGGTCTATAACGGTACGGATCGCGTTCTTCCGATCAGATTAATGCGGGCGACCGCCGAAGAAGCTGATCGTTAAAAATGCTCTCGAATGCGGCTCCGAATGCGTGACATTTAATTTTTCATGTAAGCACAAAAATGTAATGTTCATCTTACCGCGATAAACAGCTTCAGATTGTCATCAAGAAAATGTCAATTGGCGATCCGATTGTCAACTCGAAAGTAGGGAACACTCGAACAAAGATGCGACTGTTGTTGGAAACCACTCACTGTTCCAGATACTTCAATCAATAGAGTCCAGTAAATTAATGAATCAAAGATTCGATTGTTCTGTTATTTATAAAACTGCTCTTTTCTGATGGGCCGGTCTGATCTTGATCGCTATAATTAATCACTCGTGGCACGAACTCATTATCATTAAAAGTTTGATTTTCAAGAAGGTCAGTCTTTCGAGAAAACCGAATCACAAATGTCACAAGTAACACGCAGCAACACAGTATTGTTTAACACTGAAGCAATAAAGATCTATTTAAATATCGAAAATTCGTTCAAAAATTTCGAGGCACTAAATGCATCACGATTTAATCGATGAAATCCGTCTTGATTTTGATAATCGACGAGATTGTCGAGATTGAGAATGTCAAGACTGACGAATACTTAATGCAGACGATATTTGCAACAGCTACGAACCACGAAAGAAAAGAAAAACTCCGGCACTTTTCACACTGCTTTTCACTAGCCTTCTCTAAGAATCTACAAGCCAGCTCGGCATCCGTTCAAAAACTGTCTAGCTTTGAAGTCGAGCAGGCAAAAATATCGCTTATACCTGATTAACCGTTGTTAAGGTTTATGGATCGTTGACCTATGAATTGAACGATGCGATCCTCGATCAATGAGCTGAGAAAAATGAAATAAAAAAAGTTTGTGAATCGTCCGGGACTCGTCAAGGGGATGTGCTGGCTTGTACCTCGCACGCACAGAGGGTTGAACGTTGCAAGCCGAGCTCCGCCCATCGTCGACGCCGATATTCGCCACGGGCGACGCGACGCTGATTTATCATGCCACGACGTACGACGTGGACGAATCGAGGATGCTCCGCGATAAAACGAATCGCCGGCAATTGGCGGTGGCAGGCCGTGAGTTGTCGTTGTTTACGCGGCCGCGCGTTTTATGCCGCCCAGCAGGCAAATAAAACTTGGTTAATAAATAAATGCATAACTATACGTATAGACGGAGAGCGAGCACGCGCGCCACGAGTGCCCACGGTAATTTATTATCCGATCCTCCGCCACCCCTCCGCTGTATTAACTGCCCGCCGAGTTTTCTACCTTTACTCGTTACTTCCCCCATTCTGACTTGCTCCGGGAGAGTAATTAACTCCGAACGCAAGAAAGACTATTTCATTAGAATATTTTTGCCTGCCGTGCTCAGAGTGCAGAGATGTTCCCTGCGATGCTTCAATACCGCGACGGGCAAGTGCGCGCGTTACATGACATAACACTCGGAATTTCTCTCTAAGCGACAAGGTAAGCGGTAAAAGTGACGCGAAAAGGTAACGCGGAGAATAAAATGCATAAAAATTTCAACGGACCGGAGCACTCTCGTGTTTGAAATTATATTTAAATAATTCTCTCGCTAAATCCTTTGTGAAAATCCCGCCGTGAGAGCTCCGCAATCCCAGAACTCCCCGCGTGTCTTACGTGTATGCGCATTACTTTCATCTATCGCAGTTAAATTCGCCGCGATGGAATTACGATATACTAATGAGAATCCCCGCGAGAGATACGCGAGAGCGCAGTCTCGAACAACACTAAAATTATCAGCACCCTCCGTTCGAATGTCTCCCCGTTCACCGCCAATATTTGATTCGATCTCGCGCGACTCTTTGCCATCCCGATGATCGATTCGCGGTCAGCGCTGTGTTTCGATACCGGATAAAATATCGACGGCGTTATCCCGATCGTGACGATGCTCGCTCGCATTGACCTATTGCACTTAGACGCGGACGTGGACGTATCGGGCTCATACGTCGCGGGGTCGTGACAGCGCGAAGCGCATTGTCGAAATTGTCGATCGTGGCTGGCGTCTCCTGGCCGTGCTATCAGCACTTGCCGCTCATTTGCGCGGATCATCCAAACGCGATTAACGGATCAATTCTCAACCGAAGCCCGCGCGATTTTGCGTCCTTGTGACGATTTGGCTCCATCAGCGGTAAATATTTTAACGTGCCACGACGCGCACGTCCAGATTTATCGGTATACACCCGGTCTTACACCCGGGATGCCGCTCGAGTTTAACGATGCACGCGACGATCAGGAGGAATCAAGTCATCTCTATCTCTCGCATTTCTCTCCCTGCCGTTTCTCCACGTGTGTGATAAATACACGTGTGTGTAATAAATGTAATCGCTCCGGAATGGGACAGCAGGAGCGCGCCCGATAATCGATTATCGAGAGAGGGAGGAAGAGGAAGCGCAAGTGTATATGAATGAAGATAATATGGGATAAGATAATATAAATAGAGTGATCGAAGCTTGCGTGACTTTGATAGAACTTTGATACGCAGCAATCGGAAGCAGATAAACATCGGAACGGTGTGACGAATGGGCTTGTGATGCCCAGCAACGTTCAATCTTTTGCGCATGCGAGGAATACTTTGCATTCCTTTGTAAGTTCTCGCAAACGATTTAGAAATTTTTCTTCACTGATCAAGGAATGCAGCTCGAATAAGCTTATTTGACCCGAGATCAGCCTTGGTAAGCAAAAATCGTAAAGAGTATTTATCTCTCCTTGACAATCTCTTGACGTATCTATTTGTTGAAAACTATAAAAGATAATTCTAAAAGATATATATATATATATATATATATATATATATATATATATATATATATATATATATACTTCCATAGTTTCCGTCCGTATTTGCAATGTCGATACATGTATATTCCATATTAGTCGTATTTCTTTCATATTTGTTTCATGCTATTTCCGGATAGCAACTAATGTAGAAGAAAATACCGAAACGGTAAACATTCCATTTGCCTTTGATTGTCGATAAAAAAAAATCCAATCGGCGAAAGTCGAAATGGCATTAATGCCAGCCTAATTGTGCTCATAAGTAGAGTAGATCTCCTTTCGCTTTGCGAGGAACGTACAAAACACTCTTGAAAAGCGCCCGCTCACGAAGAATGCGTACAAACGTGCTCGAAGAATTGCCGCTTCCGTACACTAACACAATACCGTAAAAATTGAGTATTGTGACATCGAATGACTCGGATAATTCATTATCGGCGAGATCTGACTGTTTTCTCTCAACAATTTTGACCATACCAAAATTTTGAAATAATTCATGCAATTTGGCAAAACGAAAAAACAATTGATATCAATTTTGAAAGCTGTTTCTTTTCTACGTAGATGAGATGTGACAAATTTGGATAAAATTCTGGCATAATCCAATTCTCAATTCGAACTCGTGACAATGTTAATCTTCTCTCTTGGTTTTAGCTGATCTTCAATCTTCGATTAACGCATATTCTACAGATAGCGTGTACCTCCTATTTTCATTTTCATTAATTTTCATTTCTCATATGAATTAACAAGAAATTATTTCCCCTCAGGTTTTCGAAACCGTCATCCATATATGGATGACAGAGACCAGAAGTTTACGCGCCGCTCGTACACGGGCATACGCAGTCCACGTGTTGACGCAACGTTTCCGAAACACGAAAAATGTTTCAGGGAATAATTCCGTCGGTTCGCCCACGCTGGGGTGGAAAGGGCGCGAGACGTGGCGGAAGAGTCACGGCAAAATCGTCTGTCTGCGGCGATATCCGGCGACGCTGACTTATCACGCTTCGACGGGCGACGTAGACGAATCGGGGTTGCACGATCCGGGGTCGTACACCGTAAGGTCGCGACACGGTGAAACGGATCGCTGAAATAGTAAAAGCCAGGTCGCGCGACGACTTATCGCGGCAAACTTGTCGCGTATTTATTTACAGCGCGTTTCCGAGCTGGCGTTCCCATTGATCTACGAGCGCGTGAGCCCGCGACGCGCATCTGACTGCTCAGTTAAACGCATGTTCCGCTACGTTGAGCGCGAGTGTCTCTTTATGGGAGCCACTTCTCGTAACGACGCGGGACTCTTCCGCAATGCTTTGCGCTCAAGGCTGAAAGCTATCGTTTACATAGCACGCACGCACTCTCGCATCTCGCCAAGACGCGCCTATCCCAGAGCTCGCCGTCATCGAGCATCGTCCGGGCGAATGCAAAGTGGTCCCGTAAAAAAGATCTAACGCACCGACCCTCCCCGGTTGACTAAATCATGTCATAATAAGGGTGGAAACGCGCCAGCGAGAAATTGCAGCGCAAGCACCGTGGCGGATTCGCAAATAGCTGAGCGCGCGCGTTCGGAAAGAGAGGCGGCGACTCATCGCCGTTCACGAACGGGTTAACGCAAAGCTGAAGAACGATGCTTGCCGGGTACGGGGTACTTTGTTCCTCTCGCAGCTCGTTCTCTCGCGTGTCGGGGCACCCCGCGTAACGTTTGTCACGAAAACAGCCGTGAAATGTATGCGCCCCCATTCACTAGGCGACGGTTCCACGGAGTTCCTTAGTCATTTCCCTCCGGTCGGCGTGCAGAAAGAGAGAGAGAGAGAGAGAGAGAGAGAGAGAGGGGGGGGGSGGGGGAGAAGAGTGGGGGAGAGCCCAGGAACTTCTATTCCGTCACCTTCTCTTGCTCCGGGGAGGATACGCGCCCGGCATAACGGGAAACTCTCTTCTCTTTCTCTACGCCGTCGTTAAAATATTAACTCCATTACGCGGCGACACGACGCCGACGCCGTTGCTTCGACGCCGCTAAATCGCTCACCGTGCCCTCCGAGAAACAAAAACGCCGTCGGTTGGGTGCTCCATGTTTATATATATATATATATATATATATATATATACATATATTTATGCAATATGTTTCGTAAAAGGAAACAAGGGCATGGCTGCTTGCTTTGTACTTGATGACTTGCAAAGATTCAAGAAAAAAGAGAGAAGAAAGATAAAGATTGTGTCTAAGCTTACTGATCAATATAGATGCTGATGATACGTGTCCTCTCCTTTTTTTATGTACAATTTTCTTTGTCATATACCGTTGGCCAACGGTAAAGTATCCAAGAATATCTTGATGATTATCTTTTCATAGGTATTGTATGAAGATCGATGCTAAGTCAGCTCTCTAAAAATTCCAAAGATTTTCAAAAATTCTGCAAGATACCAAGATCAAAGAAACAATACGTCGAACGAATCGATCAACAATCGATTATACAAGACAATTGATAGAATCACAAGTTCAGCTTGAGGAATCTTAAATCTTTAATCATGATCGCATCATTTCCTTTCCACAAGGAATGCAGAATCTATTCCTCTGATTCGGTTAATTCTTCATCTTCCCATTATCATCCATTCTATTCCCCCGTCTTCCCATACTGATGATTAGATCGTCATCGACATTGGCAGTAGAGGATTTATCAATACTGATGATTATTGATAATTATTAATTATCAATCATCTGATGCTTTTGACTTTACGAGTATTCTTGAAGAAAATATTGAAACGCGAATACGCAGAAAGTAAATTTATGATGGGTATGACAGTTTCAGGTATTGTCATATCTGGTGTTGTCTACATATATGTCATCGTTAGATTCAGATACGGATTCAGAACATATATCCGTGACAATGATGTATCCTTTTGTTCTTCCTCATTTTTCTCAGAAGACTAATAACATTACGTTCTTCCAATAGATAACGTAACGCTCACGCATACGCATCATCGTATATGTGATTATCAGATATATTATTACAGATCTAATTATTACAGATCAATTACAAATTCTAACATATGCGTTTATACGTCTCCAACTGTCATGCGGTTCTTTCATGTACACGAATAAGGTAACATGAAAATTTTCGTTTCACGTAATTAAAATGCCGAGTTAATTGTCCCAATACTCGCATTCATCGCCTTATTCGAAAAGCTGAGTACATTAAACATATCTGGCGTAAAATGGCATGTATTTGCGCACGAGAAAGAAAGAAAATAAACGAATATTGTACGTCAACGGAGCTACCTGGCTTCCCGGCATTCGAAAATTGCGAAAAGGAGCCATAGAATTGCTGAGCGGTGCGATATTTAGTGCGATTTATCCCCATGCGAATAATGATGGGTATTAATACTAAACGAGCCTGAATCGATCTAATAAGCGGATTACGCGTTTCCATCAAAGTCAGATCAATTTCGCGTACTTGCATATGCAATGATTTGCAAGCGTTGTAAGTCCATGCCGATTGAAATTAGCGAAAAGCCCTTCAGGCGAGCGCGTCGCACAATGTGGCGGTCACAAATCGGTTAGTTTGAAATTACCGTTGTGATATCGAGAATGCGGCATATTGTCACGGCGCACGCTGCGATAAACAATTTAAGAGGGCTGCTAATCAATGTCGCGCGGTTCGTGAGCTCGTGATTCGTATCGTGATTCATTGTTCGTCGTTGCATACGATTATCATTATTCTAGTGTCAGGTCGATCAGTTGGCGCAGCCTTTTAATGAAATCTCTTTTGATGAAAACCTGCCGCTTGAGAGTACCGGATTTCTTCAGTCGGCGTCTTTCGCCCTTCACCCCGTCTCTATTCTCGCTTTAGCGACTCTTCGGACTCTCGCCCAGTCTTCATCTTATCTCGATGAAGGAGAATGCTCTCCAACCGGCCCGACACAATCGACAATCGGCGGCGATTGTTCGCATAGCGAGCGCCGGTCGCGAGCGATACTAGCAACGCCGATTGATCGGCGCTAAACGCCGATCTCTAATCAGCAATTAGTATCCCGCAAAGATCAGTGTTTCTGAATCCGCTGGAGTTTGCGCGGATAACGACGCGCAGTTTACCCGGGAAAGTTTTGACGAAATCCGTGCGTCCGGGTACAGCTGCGAGCGGCTGGAGATAATCACCATTATCTCGATTAAGATAAGAAACGATACTGACGTAACCGCCTCGTTCCATCGCCCTGCTTCGTTGATCCGCTTCGGATAGAGAAAACTAGGAGGAACAGGCGAAACTGCTTTTAAACGCGAGCCAATTCCCTGCCAAAGTATTATCTTGTATCATCTTTAAAGAAGATACGAGTCGGGATCGATTAAAGAGACACGTAGTCAAACGACAGAGCGCTCTTTATTATATACAAATATAATTTGAATCGATTTGATGCGTGTGTGCGCGTCTATCTGTGTGTAGCCTAATTTAATTCTTCGCGGTTTGAATTATTTTCGATTCCGAAATGCATAAATTCGGCCATTTGTGGCATCATATAATATGCATCCGCTTTAATATTTCAATTTTAATTAATGTAATACATAGTGTAATATATAACATTTTCATAGGGTAATGCGACATTAATATCACTAAAAGAGTACGCGATATATATTTTCGCGCGATCGCAAAGAAGCAAATATAATTTAGTTATCTATCTCTTGCAGGGATTCTGGGGATTAAGCTGGCGCAGCGAGATGCGAAAAGTATTCGCCAAGTAGTTAGCATTGTAACTAGGTTAGTTTTAAGATACCTATAATCTTAAGTTAGGCTCAGGTACCTAATATGAGATATGTTAAATGCTTCGAGAAACGCTTGTTTTGGCCCGATGGTGGCCCTAAATACCCTTTCCCGTCATCGTAATCTAACTAGAGTTCTAGTTTTTAATTAAATTTCGTTCGCCCGCCTTTGTCGCTTTGGCACTTGTCGCTGTTCTGAAAGCGGCGTTTACATCGTGACGAGATACATGCGTGTCGCCCTGCGATCGGACTGCGATTTTTCACTAAATAAGAGAATCCTAACCTCTCAATGCTTTCTTCGGGAATGAGAGATTAGCGGGCAAATAGTCTGTCGCTAGTGTCCAGCAGCGTTGACATAAATTTGAAGCCGCATTGGCTTCATGTATGATTTCTCCCGAATAATCAAATCACGAGCTCTCGAGTTAATCAGAAACAAGCGTTATCGTTATATTAAATCTTTCGAATTACAGAGCCCTGAGTTAATCCCGACTAGTTTCAGGCATACCATTAAGTGGACCGGATAGAGCATTCGGTGTTAATTAACGAATAGGACTCTGAATTTTGGACTCCCCCGCGAATCCCGCGCGGGAGTCCAGGGCCCGTTTTCTGGGACGTCCGTGAATGATTTTTCACCCTATGATCGAACGGAAAAAACAAAGGGGATCGTGGGGAGGTGAGAAAATAATCTGCATACTTTTTCTCTTTCTTCTCTGTATTTATTCAGGAATATCTTATAATGGACGCAGTCTGATGCAGTATAATGCATAATAGCGGGCTAACGGTATAGAAAGTAGCAATTTCCCTCGTGAATATAGCCGATATTACGATACCTGAAACAATGTTTAATATCGAGCTTACGTTCCTCCCCTTATGATGAAAGGCGTAACAGTAGCGAACTCTACAAAAATGATAGCCACATGCGGAAAGCCAGCGTGGTCGCGTGCGAGCTGCATTTTGCATTTCGGCGGAAATTTTGCGGGAACCTGACGCCATATTGCGAATGCCAATGTAAAGATCTGGCGACGTCTTCCGATATCTATCTCCGCACTAAAGGCGCAGCCGAGAGACGCGGTGTAGAGTTACTTTGTACGACGGTAGCTATCGGAGATATTGAAAACGCCGAAGCCTCGGATTCCCGTTGCAAGATCACGATAACGACGGCAACGACGACAATGACGACACGTTTTATATCTCAGGGGATGAACCGAACGTAATATCTCTTGGTTATCATTGATAGCCGGGACGATGGCCATCCGCGACATTTGCAGGAAGACGAGCTCGCTCGACCTTTGCGAAAATGCGAGATTCTTGTTTAATCGTCTAGCTCTCTTACAAACGCGGCACGGGTAGTGTCGTTGCTTATGATTCACCGAGATATAATAGATAACAGACGCGATAAAGATTGATCGCAAATTTGTGCTGCGACAATGAAGGAATTGTCTCTACGAATCTTGTTCGAATCTCTATAATCTTGTTCGAGAAATTAGATATCGACAGCTTTTATCATGCCGGACTCTAGTCTACACGAAGAGCGCGCCATTTCTCTTCCGGAGAGGACGTTCCCCCCCCACGAAGAGCGCGCGATTCGTAAAGCGGAACGCGGTCCGGGAGAGGCCCCATCTTTGTGTAAAGCTGGCCCCGATCGAGGCGGAGTGGGGAGCCCTCGAGGTAGAGTGGGGGTCACGGATCCCCMCCCAGCCGGTCCGAGTTCCCCGTCGCCGGCATTTTCAAGGCGGATGTATCTGGTTGTATAAATAATTCGCGCCTCTTTCGCGCATGATTCATCGGTGATGATGATCAAAAGTGAACATCGGCTTTTATAAGGTCAACGTAAAGGCGCGAGGCGAGCTTTAAGCCGGGCTAATTAACGCATTATAGCGGACGTACCGTAAGCCGGTCGCAGCTTTTTTGCAAGTCGCGGTAGTAAAACGTGTTGGCAGCACAACGCCTTGAGACACGGGAAAAAACTACGTAATAATTAATTACCGAGCCATCAATTATTTGCAGGCAAACGCCGGCTCGGCATGATTTTAAATGACTTTGACGATAAATAGGAAAAGAGGAAAACGTCGCTATTACTCGGTAATAACAAATTTATCTTAATTCAGCATGATTTGATTTTATAACGCCAATGTTGCTTAAATTACAAAACCGAACGGAGTAGAAAGAAGAATGCTGATATTGAGAAGCATAATTTTACAAAGGTAACAAGAAATCGATTCTCTTTACAGCATATTTGCCTTCAGACGTCGTTACAGATAATCAAGTGTCGTTAGGAGGAGCGCTTGTTACGACGTGAATCGATAAATATCAGAACACGCAAATTCCCTAACGAAGACTCGATACTCGGCTGCACCGGCTAACGAAAGCTCGCGATCGATTCTTCTCGCATTGCGAGCCCAGAACGCATCGAAACGTACGCGAGATGCTTACTCCGAGATCGGACGGCGTGGCGATAATTACACAGAAGCTAGTTACATCCATCTAGTTACATCGAATCGCCATCCTTCGCGCTTGCATAAAGAACGAAGAACAAAAGCGAGTCGTAAAGCTGTCCGCTTCACAGAGAAAGAGAGGCCGGGGGGGGAGAGAGGGAAGAACCGCGGCGAAGGCTGAGCCGCGTACGCGTACACGCACGGGTCCGGCGAAAGGTGCAGGCGGGGAGGGGGAGGTGAGATACTGCGCGTATGTAATACACGCCTCACCAGGGTACGTAGTAGATGCTACTTTATCCTACAAGCGAGGGACGGTCGATAGCCCGTCGTATATACCGAGCGTTAACACGATAACTCGCCACGTTGCTGGCCAGCTCGGCGCGAATGACGTTCCGAGATTATTGGAGATTCCGTTATAATGAGTTTGCGTTACAGACAGGCCGTCCCGACCGGTGACCGGAGGGATCTCGCGGTGTGGTCCCCCCCACCAACTTTTGCCAAGTTACCGGTAAGTAATCCTCGCAAATTAATTACCGGTCTTACCGAGCCATCCCCACCCCCGTCACTGTAATCTTACGACAGAATTCTAGTTTTAAATTAAATTTCGTCCGCCCACCTTTGCCGCTTTGGCGTTTCACCCCTCCCCCGCTGTTCCGAGAGCAGCGTTTACATGGACGGCGGCGAAATGGACTGCCGCTACATGCGCGTCGCCCTGCGATTGGACCGCGATTTTTCAAGGATAAGTTTAAGAGGGAATCTCAATGCTGTCTTAATGCTGTCTTCGCGAATGAGAGATTAGGGGAGGAACAAACGACCTGGAGGCCACTCGGTTGAAAAGATTTAGAGCCGCTTTGGAGAGCCGACGTATGAGCTCTCCCGCTAAAAAACGGATAATCAAATCAATCGAGCTCTCGGGTTAATCGCAAATAAGCTAGTTGTCGCGATTAAATCTTTATTCGCAGCCTGCTAGCTTGGCAAGATGCAGAAATCCTTTCAGGGGAGAGCGATTGCACCGAGCATCGGAGAGCCGCGTTAAAAGCCGTGGACGAGCAAGTCGCTGCGCGAAACAACGTCGCCGCCATGTTCCAGTTTTGCGTAGCTTTGATGGCCTCGTGTCTCCATCGACAAGGTTCAATGACGCTCGCCGACCGAATGACTAGTCCGTGTAGTCCACTCATCCACCGGAAATACCGTCTGTATAGCAACGCGTATCGCTGCAGCACTCAACGAGTGCGCTCTGAAATATCCGCTTTTGCCGCGGCGCAACAGCGCACGCACACCTACACAGACGCGCCGCCGCCGCCCCCCCMCCCCGTCGCTCGTCCCCTCCACCCCGTCGCCCGTGATACCCGTCATATCTCGCGTCGATTGGCCATCGCTGCCGTTCCACGTAGCACAGATACATCCCCATTGTGAGCATTAATTAATCGCGAGATCTTTTGCTTTTGTTCAGTAATTAATGGCTCGGCGGGAGAATGAATGGAGCGTTAATCCAATATTTAACACCGGATACTCACTCGTGCCCGATTAATCCCGCGGCTCCACGCCATCGCCGCTTGAATGCCCATAAATCAATCACGATCTGCGTATGCATATATATGTGTGAATATTTATATATTTATACATATATATATATATATATATATATATATATATACACGCACTCCCATGTACATGTACATGTATATATATATATATATATATATATATATATATATATATATATATATATGGTGATAAAGAATTCCGCGCAATTGAATGCCGCAATTTCGAGCCGCGGAATGATAGTTTTTTCATAGGGCGGATATATTTCGGAATTTATAGGTACGCGGATAAATCTGGACCATAATCTCGACGATATCGGTGCGCACGTGCGCGGCCGTTTTGCTCGTGGAACGTATCTCTAATAAAAATCGCTCCTCCACTCTCTACGCCGGGCTCTACGTCGTATTTATTTATCCGGCCGAGCGCGGATGATAACGACGCCGGCGTTTCATTCATTGTTAGCGGCGCCGGGAACGCCGCGACGCTATGAAAACTACGTTATTTGTATGCCGCGGGCGGCCACCTTAACTACGACAATACTTTCCCGCCGCCGCCGCCGCCGCCGCCGCCGCCGCCGTCGCCGCCGGCGTTACTCCTTCCCCCCTCCCTGCGGCGCTATCCCGCGAGGGTAGTGGGACGGAAGAAATATGGAAATGGCCGGGAATCAAGGAAGGGTCACGACTCCCCAGCCGCCGAATTAGAAGAATTAAGTAAAGACTCAAACTCCCTTATAAAAGGCTCTTGATGTCGGATGAGAAGGGCGGGCGAGAAACAGAGAGAGAGAGGGACAGAGAGAGAGAGGGAGAGAGGGGGGGGGGRGGGGAGAGGGTTTCCCCTTCACACGGGCTCATGATTATTCAATCTGCAACGTATCGGGGACGCGATTAGGGATGCATATCGGTCATAACCCTCATACGTCAATTTTCGAGCCTTTTTTGCATTTAATTGCCCCGATCAAAAACCCCAAGGACTTCTCGAGGACCCTAGAGGTCTCTTGGACGAGGTGGCGGCAGCACTGTCGGACATAAAAATCTCGAGAAGAACGGTGCGTCGTGCGCCGTTGCTCGAGCCTCTCTCCAATCGCCGACAGGAAACGCGAAACGCGTTTGGAAACGATGCTTTAATCCTAATTTGACACGGCGTGCATCACGTAGCGACAAACTTATTACTCAGTATCGCGGTAGTTTGGAATACACGGGTATCGGCCGCACGTTTCGGATGCATGCCGGATGCGCCTGGTAATTTCATCGTGTACGACTCGTACGCGGAAAATGAGCGAAGATTTATGTCGATGCGAATGTTATAACGTGTTTCTCTTCCAGGTTGCCGGCGTCTCGCGGATACATGGTCGCGTCCGTATGCAAAACAGACGGCGGGCCGTACGTGACGCGGTGGATGTGCACGTACGGCGGAGATTCTCAGCGATTCGCGATACCGCGATTCTCCAACGGCGATGAGCGATGAATTCGCGCAATCTCTCGGAGCCGCGCGACTTGCCGTCTCCTGCCCCTCCCTCTTTCTTCGCCTATATGCGCGGCACGTACACATACACGCATGTATAAGGCGCGCGCGCGCGCGCGCGTGTATGTGTTTAATATCCGTATGAATGCGTAATGGCCGCACGTACTAAGCGTTAACTTACATCTCGGGCAATTACGAGGACGCACGCACATACATTCGCGCATAGCTGCGCGTATTTACTACGGGGGAGGGTGAGGGGCGAGTCACGGCGGCAGGGGTTGGAGGGATGTACCGGCTGGCGAATATCCTGGATATCTTCGGGGCTCTCCGCTCCACGTCGGTGTACCCTGTCGCCGGGAGAGCCGGGTTCTCATTACGCCAACAAAATTCTCACATTTTCCGCTAAATGTTCCCTTCGTGTTAATGAACGACTTATCTTCATATTTGCTGTCACCGCGTGCACGAGCCCCGGGAGCTCGTTTAGGGAAGTTGGGTTAGCCTGCTAACTGTAGCGGTCGCGGAATTAATTGAGACCTCTCTCTCTCTCTCTCCCTCTCTCTCCCTCCCTCCCTCCTCTCCGGTTCTGTCTCGTTATACGAGTAAATTCTGGATTCCGGTAACTGCTCATCGCAACCTGAAAACGAGCCGGGACGAGAGCCGCATTCATCCGTAGCCGCGTGAGAAATAATATCCGGATAGGTAATTGCTTTTTAAAAGCCCGCGACCGTTCGTACGGATTTTGCACCCCTTAATTGTTAATGATCTCTCTCTCTCTCTCTCTCTCTTTCTTTCGCTTTCAGACTGACTCGCCCGCTGTAATCCTCGTACCGATAATGATCTCGGTTTCCGTGCAAAGGCAGCAAACGCTTATCGTGGAGATATCTTCTCTCTCGATGGAGAGACGTCATCTCCATCAGAGACGTTTCCGGAGACGTTATCGGTCGGCGATCGGTTACGCGCATCGACATTACTTAGGTAAACATGTACACGCGTAATGGAAATGGGAGAGCTTGAGACGGGACGGAAGGAGGAATGGCGGCGAGTAGAGGATAAATAAGATAATGCGTCAGATAGAAATCCATGAGTTCTTTATTAAGAAATACTGCATCGTTCCGGCAATCGCGAAATGGTAGTACGAATATAATCTTTAAGCTATAGGAGCTTCGACGCAGCCTCCTTCTCGAGTCGTCGACCTTGCTCGGAGCGTTTCCAGGGCGGTGTTCCGCAGTTTTGACACTGAATTACGAAGCGGCGTAAAAGTTCCCCGTGTAAAACTTTAGTTACGTTTGAATATAAGGTGCCGCGAGACACCGGTATCCGGGAGTGCGACGCCACACGATACGATTAAAAGGAATGCTCCGATCCGTTCTCACCACCCACCCTCGTGGCGCGGCCGCACTCGCGGGCGCGAAACGTTCGGATCGCCGCGTTGGGCGGGACGCTATGTCGATCGGCGATTTTTCGCTGGCGGAATTTGCGGTCCAAGACGAAAAGAATGCTCTCGAATGATCCTCGTGATCCTCCTTCCTTCTCGTCTCCCGTCATTCGAGACGTGTAGGCGGAAGCTGCTAGGATTTCATCCCAGACTCGAAAGTATCCGAGTTAGTCGGATTACACGAATCGTCCGATTCACTCAAATCGCGGCTTCGGATTACCCGAATTCCCCGAATAATCGCACGACTTGGATTATTCGGACGTTATTCGTTATCTTAAAGCCGAAGCGCGGTGGCGATCCGAATATTTCGAACGTCTGGCTATCCCCCGTTTCCCCCGGAAACCGAATTTCATTCGGCCTCTCGCTCGAAAACGCGCACGGCCGAAACACACGCAACATCAAACACGACGGAACGAGAGAGAACGCGCCTGAACAATCTCGGTGGCGCGACAAGGAGAAGACGGAGACACGACAGAGACATAGACAAAGTAGATGACACACCGCGCAGCAGCGCCTTGACTCGTGGCCGCTCCCAGATCGATCCGATCCGTTGTCGGATCCGGTCGATGCCGAGCACTCCGATCGGACTCTGCCAGCAAGGAGATGTAGACTGTCGTGGAGAGCCGACATGGGCCATAGTCCGCGCTATGGGGACTTTCCTCGTCTCGCTTGTCCTACCGATCGTCCAGAACTTCAGCGCAGATCAGGAGGACTAGCAGATGCAACGCGAAGAAGAGGCGCACAGTGGAGTGTCCCGCAGATGCCAAGGCGTAAGCGTACGACGAGTAGCACTCTCTGTGAATACAATGTACACAATATATCTATATATAAGAATGTTACGAAGGAAGTGGAAGGTGCTGGTAGAGGATACAGAATGGGGGACAAAGAAAAATACGTCTGGTACATCGACAATGTAACGTAATAATATCATCCAAAGATGAAGACGATCTACAAAAACTTCTGCATAGGTTCGAATTGATAGCAAAACAAAGTATGACATGTCCATATCTGTTCAAAAAATTACTGTATACGATAAAAACGTCCATCGGGTCATGCTTCCAAATATTTTGGAGTCCAACGTCGCAAGTAATAGACAGCTGAAAGAAGAGGTGCAAGCACAAACGATCAAACTAGCCGCGATGTCTGGCTAGTTACGCGATATAATCTGAGAAACTAGTACATAACCTTAAGGAGCAAGATAAGGATATATAAAGGATATACGTGCGAGACCTTGTGTCATTGAAACAAGAGCGGAAACAACCATTACCAAACGTCTACTAAGAACAACGTTGTTCCGATAACATTCTGCGAATAGAATTCTCAACGAAGACACTCGCAACATCTTTGCGAGATCCGACATGTCATAAGATGAGCCAGAATGAAGAGAACAACCCGGTAACCCGGATGGAAGATGGCTTGCAAAGAACGGAAAACCGAACACCTGGACGGCCTCCAAAACGTTGATGCGAAAGTTGGACATCGACATTATGGAAGAACAGGAAATACTGGATAAAATATAGGACATGATTCTATAAGAAGAAGAAGAAGAAGAAGAAGAAGATATAAGAATGTCTCATGCTGTTATGCGCATGTATGTTAAAGTTGACAATGTGACAACAAAACAATTTCTTAAGACTGTTTCAAGTGAAAAGGCTCGGTTCTTGAACAAGCATCTCAGTGAGCAGATCCAATAATTTACCTGGCATTATCATCGGAATGTCCATTTGATTCTTTCCACCTTAATCTAATGACCCAAGATTGCGATAAAGAGATAATTATGTGAGACGCCGTAAAGAAGTGGGACTGTTTCGTGCAAGTGCATCACGGCGAGGTGAGGTCCAAGTTTTCGTTCATTGCCGAATCTTGCCGAAGCTCTGCACCTTCGCAACTTTCCGAAAGTTTCGACGCAAATTGACTAGTGTCTTCGTAGCAAGCAGCGACCGCTACGATATTGCGTCCTTGTTACCCTTCGCGCGACATGTCAAACCGAGAACTAGTCGTGAAAGAACTTACGAGAGAAAGAGAGAGAGAGAGAGAGAGAGAGAGAGAGAGAGAGAGAGAGAGAGAGAGAGAGAGAGAGAGAGAGAGAGAGAGAGAGAGAGAGGAAAAAAAGAAGATACTTTTTATTCCATCAATAATATATTTCTCCAGTACCCGATTTTGTCCGATGCATAATTCATCGTTTTCTGCTTCGGGCAAACGTTAAAGATTCGCGCCAGCTTCTTTAAGAACGTACGCGACGTATGTTCTGATTTCCGCAAGCTGCAGGTCGTAAAGTATTGCGAGATTACCGGCTAATATAAAATTACTCGCGACTTGGAAACATCAGCGCTTTATAAATCCTTTCGCTGAAGATTCTGTGAAATCTTTGGATTCTTTGAGGCTCTCCTCGCAAGAGTTCGCGGGATTATATGACGCTTTCAAACTACGGAGGCTTTCACGGTGTTTAATTTAGGAAGATGTCTCGCCGCTTTTGGAAGAGTGCAGTAATCCCTCTCTATCCGTCTTTTCGTTTATCCATCTTCCTGCCGACATTTATCTAGCCCGTTATGCGTATTACTAACTTGTACCACTTTGAAATTTAAAACGCTGGCGATAATTCTTTTGGGATTTAGCCGTTGTCTCTCTGCCGTTTTCACATGCCGGACTTTAGCGCGCTGCGCGAAATAAGAAGCCACGTCGAGGATTATCGGCAAACATGGGGAAAGTCGACGTGTAATGTGGCTCAAATCGTAACTTTAATACGCAGCCTGTCGAAGCAAGAAGATAAGCTTTCCTCTTATTCCCTTGTCGTCTTCTCTGTCTAGAAAATTACGCATCTTTCGATACATGTGTCGATACATGTGTATGCGCACTCGCGTTTAAGTACAGAGCTTCTTAAGAATATCCAGTTGCTCGAAAATAATTCTTTCACCGCGACCTAATATTCGTCCGGCTTGTGCAGAGATCCTAAAATCCTACGTACGTGTACATGTACACACACATACATGTGTGTATATATATATATATATATATATATATATATATATATAAAGCAGATATTAAATTGCGCCCCTCTATATTTTCGAGAATTACTTTGTCAGTTGGGCGTTAAATTGGAGCTATCCAGCTCTCACGCAATAACGTGCCTTCGCTCGGTTGTACGTGTTCCCTAACGCGACGTCTGCGAAATAATGAAATTAATGGACCGAAGGACCGTACAGCGCGCGTATAACGCGATATAACGCGCAGCAACATACCTGTAGGACTCGGGATTGAGCCTCGTCACGGTGCAGTAATGATGCAGCGCACAGACTCCGTTGAGCGGACCGCCACAGCCCCAGATTTGCTCCACCTCGCGCGGCAGCGAGACCGTGTTGGCCGCGTAATATCTGCGGGACAGAGAGAACATGCACCCCGCAAAGAGCGTGCGGTGCACGGGGAAAGATAATACACGGCGGGACGGAGCTCGTGGGCATTAGGAGGGAACGCGGCTGGTCGGGCTTGTCGTTAGTATCGCGGTAACGCGCGCGCGTCTCGAAGAGGGTAATTATCACGTCGCCAGCCGTGGTGTTATCGCGGGGGATAATTGCCGGCCCGCGTGGAAACGCGGGAATTATTAATCCTCGCCGGAGGTAGTTCGGCGCGCTTTGCGTATCGCGCGCGGTTGACACTGAATTTTCAGTGGCAACCGGCAATTACGCGCAACGTGCCCTCCAACGGACGGACGGACGGACGGACGATTCCGCGGGACAGCTGATTCCGGAGAAGCTGATCGATGTCGCGATCAGGGGATCGTGAGATAAGAGTTATTAGACGAGTGTTATTTGTTCGACGCCCTCGTCGGATCGGCTGATTATCTCTCGGGCAGAAAAATGTGTCGGCCGCACGAGACGCGCGGCTTAAGGCCGTAATCGAGGCCGGTAATTAACGGCGGTCCGCTATTACGGTTTCAGCGATACGTTACGCGAGCGAGCAGCGGGGGGTGAGAACGCGAGATATCGATCCGTCAGTGGCAACGTACCTGACGAAGGCGTAATCGTTCGATTGCGTAAATCGGTCCGCCAGATCATGAAGAGTGATCGCCGATATCTCCTGCAGCTCGTAATACTCGAGCAGCGAGTACTCGGCCACCCAGTTCGCTTTGCCGTTTGAATTTGCTTCGGGCAGATTAAGATAGTACTGCGTGTAATCCAGAATCTGCGCAGCGTGCAACACACACACACACACGAGCATCGGTACATTTCTGCGGCCCTTTGAAATCGGCACGTCGCGCAAATAGACCGGCTACGGCTACACCGAGATATTATCGAGAATGTATGCGCACCGCCGCCACGTACCTGTCCGGTGTTAGTTTCGAACTTGTACAGTCGCAAGCCCGGATTGTTGGGTCCTCCGACGGTGCTCGGCGTTACGCTGGGAGCCATCATTATCCAGGATACGGGCAGACCTGTTCAGCACGCGGGCATCGTTTCACGGAATAATTAATTGCGCGCTATGAGTGTTAATAAGATTAAGGGCAAAGCGCCAGCTGATAAAGCGACACCCGCGAACGTTTCCTCCGGGCAAACGAGATACGCGAGATCAATGAGAAGCGACAAACAATTCGCCGACCGAATTGATACGCTCCTCTGTTCTCGCCCTCGCCCCGCGGAGAGCAGAGACTAAAGGGAAACGGAAGGCGAGGTTATTCAAGCCGGGGACAGAAGGTCCCCGCGAAAGATAAGAAAGCAAGAACAGTCGCGCGATTTGTTATCCCGCCCGGAAATCGCTAGAAAAATGCAGCGACGTCGCGTCATCGCGTGTCGTCATCGCAGCTGCCGTTGCACGGGCCGTTCCGTCAATTCGAGCGTTTCTTCGGTTTGATCGATGAAACGCATCGATGAGATAACCTGTGTCGCTGTAGATGACGCGAAACGTGTCCGAGTGCCAGTGGCCGAAGAACTGTCCCCGGATGATGTCCGAATAGAGCCGCACCACCTGCAGATACTTGGCGTTGTGCCTCTCGTTGAGTACCGCAGCTCCACTCTCATGATCGTCCACCCCCGGTGGCGTGTGGCCGACTATGTACACCTGGCCATCACAGAGCAGAATAGAAATGAGCATCGGATATCGATATTTCGGATATACCCTGCACGGGCCTGGGCATTAGGTCAAAGCGGCGTTCGCTGTTTCGCTGTCATCTATTCTACTTTAATATCCATTCATGAAAGCCCTCGGATAACAGGTGTTCCCTGTGTCGTGTAGATCAACCCCTGACATTTGCTTGACACGGAGCTGTCAGTTATCGCGTGTCGTCTTTACACCGCGATGAGATCTTTTTATATCCCTCAACAACTGATACCGCTCACGCGTTTCTCGTTCGCGATGCTCATCCGATCCCGGACACGCGACCTATACCGTAAACGTCGAGCGTGTTTCAGAGCTGTCTAGATTTCCCGAGCCGACTGACGCGTTGCCTCCACGATCATCCCGGATGATAGTATATTAACGCGAGAGCGCGTCGCAGATTAAAAGACCGCGCAATATAAATAACGCGCGACGAGAGCTGCCGATATTTCGAAGGCAAATATCGACGCAGCTCGCCGAAGAGCGATTTTCCCTCAACGGCGACCCTTAGTTATATCGCGTGACCGCGTCCCGGCTAAACAGACACTCCAGGGTGAATCACGTACGTGGCTACGCGATGTGTCTCTCTCGGGACGCAGGAAGTCTCGTTAGCAAACCGGCAAACCGGCCGGTTGCTCGCGGATGACGTCGCACAAACACACGCACGTACACCGATCGTGTGTCTGTCGCCGAGGACGAAGGATCGGAGAATACGAAGGGCCAGATACCTAATCGGACACGCGCGCCAAATTAGTCCCGCTGGCCCGAAACGCGAATTGCCACGAAGCTTGACGCCCGTTCCCGACGAGAGAATCCTCATTGAAAAAGCTATCGAGACTTAGCTGCCGTCGATTATCGAGCCAAGTGATTCTCCAAGAGCGATTCTCCGATATCGCGCATCGAGGCTGTCCGCTTCGTAACTTGGCTCTCAATTTTTTATCGCCGATATGACAGGCGATGCAGGTCGCGATCCAGCATTAACGGCCGTTCATTCTAAATGCATGTTCCCTTTCATTAGCCATTTCACATCCGTGCAATGATTGATGATATTTCAGATAATCAGCGAGACTAGTCATCGATAATTAACGCGGTATTTGCAACGAACCAGTTCTAGCATTATAATATCTTCACGAGAGGACGTTGCCATCCAGATGGCAAACAAACTCGCCAAGAGCGGGAAAAGCAAGATGAAAGGAAACACAGGAAGAGAGAGAGAGAGAGAGAGAGAGAGAGAGAGAGAGATTTTTTTCATTTACAGAATAGATTCTTTTCTGCGAAATCGTGCCGCGGTGAGAGAAAGCCGGCTGTTTTAAAGGGATGAATGCCGGCCGATCGCGGATGCAGGATTCGCGATTTAACAAGAGTGACGCGTCCGGAATTACGCAGCCAAGCTATCGGAGGGAGGGAGGGAGGGGGAGGGAGGACGCCAGCGAACAACGAGATCGCGGTCGGTGTCGCGAGATTAAAAAATACTCGCGAACGCGATCGGCGCCGCGTTCGATTCGAAATCGCTGCCCTTTTGCGGAAGGTGCAGAAATCACGACTGCCATTCAAGCTAGGCACGGACAATGGGCCGCTGATTGGTCAGTTTTGCCGCTGACGCTCTTAAACGGTCCGTAATTTGTAATCGTATTATCCGCGCGACGTCGGGAACGATATCGGCAACGATCGATCGATCGATCCATCCTCGAATCGCCGTCCGTTCGCCGTGACAACGCCCGTCTCTGGGCCGGGAATGCCGGGATCGAGAAGCCTGCTCGGACCGTTTGTGAAGCGTCGGATTATATCTGTCCACGGAAAATCGGATTTCCACCGCGAGCCTCCGCTCTGGCCAACCTCCCCCTCCCCCTCCCCCTCCCCCCCGCGGCCCCGTCTCTGCGCGCTCTTTTTATCCGGGCGTACGTAAGGACCTGCAAGATTTGCTGAGAATTCTTCCGGAAATCCCCGGGGAATCCCGCGTCCGCGGAACGATCGACCGAGCGGAGTGGGGGAAGAGGACGGCGGCACCGGAGAATTATTGCTGGTTATCAGAGTCGCGAGCCGTGCTCGCTACAATTTCCGATTGTTATTACCCTACTGGTCATTTCATCGCTTTGAAGAGGACGGCTATCGTAGGACGGCTATTTTGCTTCTACGCTCGTTGATCCGCGCCGAGAGCTTTCCGCGAGGAAAAGATGGAGAGAAGAGACGAGGGGAGAGGAACAGAAAAAGGGAGAGGGAAAGAGAAAGAGTAAGTCTCAGGAAGCCTCCCGAGAGCAGGTGGAATATCGCGCGTGGCTATCGAGCAAAGAATACGGTCGTTTAATCGAGATGCATTATTACTCGATCGCGATGTCGTTCGGATATCGATCTTATCTCCGGTTAAAAATTGACGGCTCAAAGTCGACGCGGAGGAGGACGATAATACAACAAACTGCGATCCCGGGCGAGCCGGGGGTCACTGTAAACGGCCAGTCAATGGCCGTTTCTCAGATTTCAATCGAGATCGCGCTCGTTTAGTACCCGAAGAGACGCCAGGCAACGACGTCGCTGACGATGAGTCGGCTAAATAATTTTCGATACACTCGCGCGTACAGGAGATTTACGCGTATGGCGCTCGGAGGCGCATCGAAAAATAACGTCACTCCTCGTACATGAAACACCGATGGCGTTACGCGTCGCGGGGTGGGGTGTAACAGGGTTGGTTGCCTTTTCGAGCGTACACAGGGCTGAATGGCGACGGTAGCACCGCGGATAAACGCGACGGTGCGGCTCTCTCAGCTGCACCCTCTGGTTAATACGGGATCGGGATCAATGGCGATGGCGTGCAACGGTTTACGTATACGGACTCTCCCCCCTCCCCCTCCCCCTCCCCCCTCCGTGTATGGAATACCAAGTCCCTCCATAATTTATCGTCGCTCGCGCCGTCTCGCTCGTGTGAAGGATCTCCCTCGCGTATGTCGAACTCGTTCTACACGACCCGCGGCGTAATCGATAACCGATAACCCCGAATACCGCGCGATATTCGACGGGCCCCGCTCGCAAGATCTCTGCTCGCTCGCGCGCGGTACCGATCTTCGTTCGCCGCGAAAGCGAACGTGCGAGCTTTTGCGAGCGCGTCCCGGCTAATTGCCTCGCAACGAACGAACGGGATAAATTTGCGATCGTCCCTTCATCTCGACAGGATCGCAGCGATCTCCGATAGCGGGCGTATTCCCGAGCGTAATGGGAATTACGATTTGTCATCGTGCTTTATGGCGCAAACCGGGCCGGCGCAATACGTTGAAAAGGAAATCCCGGGGAAATTGTATTCGCCGGGAATCGGGAAGTCGCTCTCTCTCTCTCTCTCTCTCTCTCTCTCTCTCTCTCTCTCTCTCTCTCGTGCGATTTGCATTCGAATCTTCGACGCGATTATACAATTTGCCCCGTCCTCCTGCGAGAATATCCGGTTAGCCGCGATTATAAATTTCTGCCCCGACCCTGTCTCTCCGCTGAATCGCCGATATGTGCCGCGCGAGCTGATAAGCCGAGAACGAATAGCGAGAATCGAGGTGTGATCGGGAAAATCGAAAATTGTCAGTTTCCAACGGTCCACGTCCGCGTACGGTCACGCTCCATAATTCATAAGCATATGAACGAGAAGAAACGGAAACGACGGTGACAACAGCTTCTCTCCTCTCGTTTGATAGATCATCCGCCGTTCAAGCCCGATCAACGGGAGACTCTATTCTCGCCTCGTGTGTACGGCTCACGGAATTTCTTTCATTAAAATTTATCTCTCCCCGACGACATTCGACACCTGCGACGCTTTAGCGTTTTTAATATAACTGCTGAACCGCGCGCGGGATGCATTATATATCCGCGATCTTTGCCGCAATTCTCCCGCCAGCGTTTATCGCGCGGATCTCGTTCTCGAAAAGGGGAAGAGGAGAGCGACAGGGACGAGTATCGCGTTGCTCGGACGTGAAGAGAGGCGGTAAACCCCGTCGCCTTAAATTTTCCTTGATAAGAACGAAGCCGGCTCTTGGCTTCGTTTTCGTGAAACAATAAACCGCGCCGGTCGAGTAATATCTTTGCACGAGCACCCTTCAATTACTCGAGCTGTCGCGTGACACGCGAGATACCTGGGTTTTATATCTGCATATTTACCCGACGAAATGTTTGCCATAATACCATGATGTTTGACGGCACGGATAATCGCGCGAATTCCCTTTACCCGCTGCAAAACTCGACATAAAACTCTTGGGATAAATGATACGGCGATGTCCGCGAGTTAATCTGTCATTCCGTCAGTCAAAGTACATTAAAGGCTAAAATATAACGCGAGCGATTGGAAACTCGTTTGAGGACGAGTATTTTTCTCTCTCTCTCTCTCTCTCTCTCTCTCTCTCCCTCTCCCTCTCATGCATTTCGCAAGGATTGAAACATTTATTGGATCGAGAGACATCGCGCGCGCACCGGAGTCCTTATATTAATCTCGCGAGGGAAGTTGGCGCGAAATGTGTTTTTCAATAAGCGCGCAAAGGCGATTTTAGACCGGGCGGAAGTTTGCATCCTGGCAAAGTTCTGGATAAAACAAGCCGCCGCGGCGCAGATTAAAAATCCACTCGGAAATTTATTGGACGTATAAAGAAAAAACTATTCCCCGTTTCATACTTCGTAGCGATCATTCGTCGCGGCTTTTCCTCGCTGCTAACGCGTTCGCCAGCGAAGGAAATGCCCTGGCGCTAACGCCTTTAATTTCGAGCCACGTTTAGATCGATTCGAGTTCCCTCGATGCGAGCGTTTCGATACTGTTTTGAAAATGAATCATCTTCATCGGGAAAAAGTTCGTAACGTCGGCCGTTTTCTCTCGCCTTTTATCGATCAAGGATGAACACATCAGCTTGAGGAAATTTAATGGCGCATGAAAATTCTTTACTCTCCATATTATTTTCCGGCGTCGCGTGCAATCTGTGCGCGCGCGCGCGCGCGCGCGCGGTTCGATCATACGAGAAATCTCAAGCTTTACGGCGGCGTGGCCGGTATTCGTTTGGAAACCGAATTACGTAGGAGGATAGTCTCGAATACTTCCGCTTAATTTAGCCCCGAGCTCGCGGAGAAGCGACGGGGATCGATAACGCTGGCAAAATAATGCGGCACGTGTATTAAAGTGGAAAAAATTCCAGCGTTCAAAGGCGGAATGTTCAAATAGAATCGATCGCGCTCGGCTATCGGATCATTGATTTTCGTTGCTGTCGGCTCTAATTCCTCGTCACCCGCATACGAGCCGCAAAGGACCCGGCCTCTCGTCATTGCTTGCGCGTTCCGCAAAAATCGATAAACGGTACGATGCTCCGATACGAGCGAATTATCTGGCCAGGACGGAGCGACAAACAGAAGAAAGAAACGCAGCGCGCAGTAATAACACGCCCGGCAAGACAATGATCGCACAAGCTCTCTCAACCTACCGTCTCCTTCTTCTTCCGCGCATTCTCGAGCACCGACTGGAACCAGGACCACTGGCCGAACGGATCTTGCGTGTTATCGACCGTACTGCTTCCGGCGCGGTGCAGCATGCGGCTGTCGATCGGGTTCAGCCACAAGTTCGTATTAAGGAAGACGATCCGATATTTTTTCGAGCGTTGCTCGATCGTATAGTAGCCGGCTGCAACAAGATCAGAATAGAGAGCCGGTAATACCGAGGCGTATTTACGCTCGTCAATGAGCTTATCTCGCGCTGCGATCCGCTATCCGTAACGTTCCGAGAACGCCGGGGCGTCTCATAAAATCGCCTCCATAAACGTTGCATCCGCCGCGTTCGCGCTCCGAATCAAAGCGCGGCGGAAGCTGCGCGATGATTCTTTCGGTATCGAAACAACGCTGTTGGAGCAACGCACGGACGATCGAAGCGGTAATACTGCGGGCGCTGCTGCTACTGATACCACCACCACAGCTACACGCGTTACACTCGAGAAATATAATAGCCACGGAGTAGCAAGCCGCCGATGCAACCCCGCCGCGTTCGGCTGATTGGGGGTCAGCGAGTCCAGCGGGGGAGAGCGCAACGCGACGCGATAATTGCAGCAGGAATCGCGCCTAATTCACAATTCGAGCTGGAACGAGGCGAGATCACCGCGCGCCGCGCCGATTGCATCCGTCGCATCCGCAATTTCGTCTTCGCTCGTACGTCATTACGTACCGTTCACAAAGGTGTCGTGCGCCTCCGGCGGCAGCCAGTGCTGCCAGATATTAGCGAGCTGCGTATAATTCACGCCGATGTCTTCGTGGCCGAGCGCGGGGAACACGAATTGTCCCTTGAACGTGCGGTGCAACAGATCGGTCAGATTCCGCAAACACTGCAGGCGCAACTCCACGCTCATGCCGGCAATGCGCGTCAGCGCGTCACTGCAACAAGTAGTTACAGCCTCGTTAGTCCTAGTTACACAGAACGCCCGGCGCTCCGGCAGGCAGGAGGGCGGCGGGGGAGTGGGGGGGGGGGGTTCAGGGGTCAGGGATTAGTAGGGAGAAAGCGCGAGCGCCGTTGATTATCGCTGATAAATACGCCGGGGAGAGGCAGCGACGCGTCGCGTCGCGACCGCACGCGAGATGGAAGCGGCGCGATGCCGCGACGCGTCGTCAACTGATAACTGACGACTGACGACTGATTAAGGCCGCCCCGTGGCTTTGATCGCGAACGCGAGTCAGGTGGATCGGCTGAATGCGGAACGATGAAGGGCAACGGAACGCTCGCGGGCGCGGGCATTTTTGCGGAGAGGGTGCGGGAGGGTGCTCTCTGCGTGCTCCCTCCCGTATCGTGAATTTATCAATTAGGGGGTTAGCCTGGGAGATCCCGGGGAATTTACGACCACCCTCGGGCGCAAAGTATGGGGCGCAAATGCGCGTGGGGCTTTGATTCGGTTGGAGAGCATCAGAGCGAGTCTTGGCAGCAATTTGCGATAAATTTGATATTCACGTTATCTCGTGGAATGAACGGCACGGATTATGACGTTTTTTAGTATCCGTTACTTGCGCTCCTTTATATGTTCGTTTGTCGATAATTGCGCGATGAAGCAACGCTAAGTGGTTAGAAAGCCATCGCTCGCCGAGCGAGTTTATATCGCCCAATGAAACTGTACTCTTTGCTTCCGGTAATTAATTGGAAGTCGCGCGCCCCTGGCAAATCGTCCGTAAGGTAAATTTATTTAACGGCAATAAATTTCAACGTACACAATAATCGGGATATTAAGCGAATTAGCAAGTCGCCGATCCCCAGACCGAATTTTGTTTATAATTTTATCAATAATGAATAAGGCCTCGCGAATAAATTACAATACGTTAATGATTCATTTAACAAGGATTATTATTATTAACGGTAGTCAAACGTATAACGTTTGACTATCATAAAGGCGCTGAATATTTTCATAAATTCCAGATACGCGCACACCTGCGCGCGCGCGCGCGCGCGTGCGCGCACGCATGCGCGCGTGTGCATAACGTAAATTCACAATATCGCTAATAACCAATAATTAGTAATAATATCGCACAACAACAACGACAACGACAACAACGACAACAACGACAACAATAGCGACAATAACAACGAGAAAGATAACAATGACGGGCTGAGAGCGAGCTGAGGGACAAAGGGAGAAGAAGCCTTCGGAAATAATGACGATGATAATAACAACAACAACAATAATAATAAATCGAGACATCTTCCCTCTATCGGGCATGTTCTCGATTATTCCACGTCGAACGGAAGCAAGACGAGAAGAAACGGATGTTGCTCGCGTAAAGTTGCCCCTTAGCTATCGTATCGCCGGGCGAACACGGCGAGGCGAACAACCCTTAAGTAAGAGGTCCGCTCGTGACCTACCCCGTCCACAGTACGAACTCGATTCCTTCGCCGTGCTTCGATCTCATCGCCCGCGCCGCCGACTCGATCAGGGCCCAGGGCGAGTCGCAGCTGTAGTCGCCGAACTTGCCCGCCAGTTTTCTGTCGAGCCTTATCCGACCGCCATCGACGCTGTTCCTCGTGTTCCAGCACACTGAAACATACGGTAAACGGCATCCGTGCACGAAGGGACTATCGGCGGAGCGGGATCGCGAGATGAAATGAAACGAATAATTAGTGATGATACCGCAACAGCAACAACGAGAAAGATAACAATGACGCGAGCTGAGGGACAAAGGGAGGAAAAGCCTTCGGAAATAATGACGATGATAATGACGCGCGTCCCGTAAGCCGACTTGCATCACGTTTGCTTTTGAGAAAGGGAGACCTGAGATGATGGTAGACGAGGGGTGGGAGTCTAAGCTGGTAGTTTAAGCTGCCAACACGCGACTCGCCTTGAGATCGCCCGCGAATATCGGAAACCAGTAATCAGCGGTCTCCCTCGTTATCATTCGGGGATGGCAATGATTCGTCCGGGCGATCGCGAGATATGTCGTGTAATCATTCGGAGATCCGTTCTCGTTTCGCCGAGAAACGAATTCGACTGCGCAAACGCAACTCCTAATACGGGACTGACGAACTCTCTCGCTTTGTTGCTTCAGCTGGCAAAGCCGCGAAAGAGATCGCTAAGAATAAGCAACTTACTGTTGGCGGCGTTTCCCTGCGTGGAATATTTAGGATCGTAATGAATATCGGTGATGTGCCAGAAATATCCTGCAACAGAAATAGTTCACCTCGATCGTATCTATCGAGATTATAAAAGACAAGCTGCTAATTGCAGCTAATTAAATTCCGAATTCAACATTTAATTGCCTGCTTTAATGTTTAACGCGGTTAATTCTCTAGTTTCGCGCTGCCGAGAAATATCCGAAATGGAGATCATTTATTTATTAATGCAGAGCGAAGCCGTCGAGTGTCATCGTCGCTCATTAAGGGCTTTAATCTCCCTTTTCAAAAATTTCGGTTTTTGTACATGCACACACACACACACACACACACACACACACACACACACACACACACACACATATATATAAAATAAATAGGTTTTTTGTCTCTAACCCGAGGATTAAAACCAATATAATATCGGTGAGTTCAATTTTCGCCGCTGTAGATATGGAAAAATGTATCTCGCACCAATCGCTGCGCTTCCATTGTCACAAATAAACACGGAGATCACATTCCCGTGTCTGCACGCGAAAAAAATGCCGGTGCATATAGCGCGCGGAAACTAGTTTCGCAGATGGAAATTTGTCATGCAATCCCGTCCGAATTTTCGTCACCACGAGAGTGTCTGAGGAAACCGATTACAACGATGGACGAGCGAAACCAGAACGCGCTCGGGATCTTGATCCGTTTCAGGAATTCACGCGCGTTAACGCGCGTGATGTTGATGTCAATCCTCTCTCTCTCTCGATAGCGTTTCCGGTCGACGCTATCGAGGGCTGCTCCTCTCACGGCGAGGGAATTAAAGCTCGAGATTTGTCTCAATGTGTCGTGAGGTAATTCCGAGGTCATTCAAGGTCGCGGTATGCACGTTACTCACCTATTTTCCCTTGCACCGCGCAGAGCCACGAGAGCAGTATCAGGTAGTCGCGTATCATCTTTCCGGAATCGCACCTGTAATTACAGATCGTTCGCATGTTACGCAAACCGAATGAAACCGAGGCAGAGTCGATCAAAGTCACCTCGAGAGCGGAGGCTCTTCCGCTCGAGCGATCGCTTTGCAGTTAAGAAGTCGGAAGAGCGTCGCCGATAAAAAGGTAGTAAATATTTTTGCGGCCATAAAGGATGACAAGCATGTATACGCCCGGCGTGCAGTATCAAAGCGGAATAACGCCACGTGCGGACGCTTAAACGTAATATGCAAATAGGTCGGCTATTAATGTCGGCCGATGCGGCCGCGGATAATTCCGCGCGCGCGCGCGCGCGCTTTCATCCGCGAGCGTCCTAAATCCGGATCCACATTTTTCGCCGCTATTCCTGCCGCCAAGACGCGCGGCAGACGGACGGAAGCGGAAAATCAATCCCGCAGGAAAGTCGCAATCACGCGAAATCGAGATTCAGGGTTCACCATTTACCGCCACCATCCCCCCCCCCCCCCCCCCCCCCCCCCCCCCCCCCCCCCCCCCCCCCCCCCCCCCCCCCCCCCCCCCGCCGCCGCCGCCTCCCGTCCCTCGTTGATCGCGGGCTCGCGCTCGCGAGCGATTCCGACCGATAAAGGCAGCGGAACTGATCGATTCGGGGCAATTTGCGCGGGTCGCGCGCATCGGAAAGAGCGCATCGCGCGAATACCGAAATCAATTCGAAATATCAACAGGATCCATCGGATTTCTGCGCTTTATGCAAAACTAAGCTGCGCGCTTTATGCGTTTCCCTTTGTTGCAAATCAAACCGTTGACTTGCTGCGCGCGCTCGTTCTCCGCACGGGCGGGGGGATTCTCGCAAAATCGACACGGCCGGATGCAAAATCAAATTTCATTTACATGAAACGTATGGAATTCATTATCGCGGGGGAAAATACGCGACGTACCGCCGCGTATAATTAATGCAGTGCGCTTCGTGCGGGGCATTTTCGTTCCCGGCGAGACGTAAATATTCAAGATAAATGACACGGCGGGAGGTGATAAACAAGCGCTAATTTTGGATTTAATTCGGCGACGATCGTCCGCTTTACGAGTCGACGCAGCGAAGCAGCGACGCGAAGCGCTCGGGCGTCTTTACGCGAGTTTTTACAGGCTAAACAAATGCGACGACCGTCCGACGCTGTATTCCACGCTAAATGTAATTTCCGGAGCTCGCGACGGACTCGCGATGAAATCAATGGACGAGCGTGGCTTCCCTCGAAAGTTCCCTTCAAATTCTAATCCCTCGTTACCGTTAGCAGCCGCGTCGCGACGCGCATTATTTTCAAGAGCTTCCCGATCGCTCGATCGTTTTGTCGGTCTACCGACTGTAATCGCTCCTTCTTTAAACGTTAATTCGATACCGCGTCCCAGGATTTTTCTCGTTACATCGTCCTTGGAAATTCCGCACTTCGGAGGCGTCCGTTCATGCTTTATCTTGCTTACAGTACTGCCTCGGCCCGTGTATGCGCTGAAAAGCGGCCGAATGGAGGGCGGGCGGGCGCATTTGGCCCGGTGACCACCGTGAATTTCAATTTGTGACTGGCACACGACAGAAACGACGAGCGGAATTACGAGGACGAAGCGGACCATTACGGGCAATCGTTTTATCATGGACGGCGCTTTGTGCCGCCGGACGGAAGTTTACGATGGAACACGCGATTTTCTTGTTCGCGGCGGCGTGCGCCAGCCAACGCTAACGACTTAATGCCAAATAATAATCGGCCCGCTGTATGCGCGACATTAACCGTCACGCCGTGGCGTGAATAATCCCCCAGGGCGGAGTGCCAAAATATTGATGAGAGAGATACATTAATTACGCCTCGCGAATCAAAAAGGCACCGTTGCGCCGATAATTTCAATTATCATCCGCGACATCAAGTGCATCTCGACGAGGCTGATTAATTTACCTCGAGCCCCGTATCTATTCCGGACAATTAACGAGCTGAATAAGCATTGATCGTTTCCATTATTCTATTATTACAAGATTAAAAACAGATTTATGGAGAAAAGTGGACGCTGCTGTTCTCGATACTCCCGGCTTTCTCGCTCCATAATAATCCATGATCGGAAACGATTATCTTTAATCAAACGTCTTTATAAAGAGAGAGAGAGAGAGAGAGAGAGAGAGAGAGAGAGAGAGAGAGAGAGAGAGAGARAGAGAGAGAGAGACAGGGAAGTAGATTTCATCTCGGTCATCTCGGTTTATCACGCGATGACGAGGACGTATTAAATTGGATTCATCCTGTCGCGGATAAAAAGCTCGGAATATATAGTCCGCGTCTGTTTTTAAAGCGATTGCTTATTTTCTATTAATAAAGGCGCTTATTATAGCAGCGGAATACACGCTTCGGACATCATACACCTCTGCATGATATTTTAAATTCATTAATCCGAGTCTCGCGGACGGCAAATCGCTTAGCTGCTCAGCCGCTAAGCGAAACTTTAAAAATCCTGCTCGTAAATATTCATGACACGCACGAGGTGTAATTACTTGTAATCGCGTGTCGCGTCGCGCAAATGGCTACATCGAGTCGCCGTAAGAATTCCACGTTAAAGTGTTGACGCGATAGCTCCTCCACGAGCGGGAATAACGAGCATTTAAATGCTCTTACATCGCGCGAGCGACTTTTCGGATATAATTCATCGCGCGCGCGCACCAACGATTCCAACTTTCGCTCGCTAAACATTGTCGCTCGTTTTTCTGTTCCTCGCTCGTGCGTGCTTGGCGCAAGCAATCTCGCGCAATCTTTTTCAAAGAGAGAGAGAGAGAGAGAGAGAGAGAGGGTCATCGATAAGATGACGCCGTGCTTTTCGGAGAGCGCAAGAATTCTACGTGTAGCTTTCGCCGTGCGCTGCATCGTTCGGAGATTACGAAGGATGCTTCGTCAGCGGAATAATGATTATTGATGGATTAGCGAGATCGCCGAATAAGCTAATTAAGCCACTGTAAATCTGCTCGACGTTTCTTGTACGTATACACGTACGTATACGTACTCCATCTTTCGCCATCGGGCGAACGTCTGTGTGCCCGGGTCGCAAAACGCTGACCTCGATATCGCGTCATCCGAGTGACCTCGTGATACACGGATGGCGGAGTAATTATCGGCGCTCTTAGGTCGCTGACTAACGAACTGTCTACCGTGCAAGCGCCGCGGAAATCGACTCTCTCGATCGTACTGACCGCGTGATCGTACCGATATTATACTTTATGAAAGAACGTTTCTCCTCCTCCCCCGACCGTTCATCGTCGGTCGATCGTCGGCAATCAGCGGGAAATCAGCGGTGAGGGATCGCGATAAAGCGGAATCGCGTATCGTAAAGCAGCAGATGCCACTTTACGATGTTCACGTTACAGCGGCGCGCTTCTCATTGGATCGTCTAGGCTGAAAAAGGCGAGTAAACTGGAACTGTGCTTTTCCGGAATATCTCCAAGGTCAAAGGTCCAAGATCGTTGCGCGATCGCGGCACCGCGACGGTATGCGGCGATAAAAAATGTGTAAACGAATGAACGTTTAATTGAGAGATTCCCCGATAATTTGTGACATAACATTATGATATAATATTATAATATAACATTCGAGAGTGCGGTAGAGCGCGGATGCAAGCTCTGTGCGGACGTTACGCGTTATTGGGCGTCGCGTATCACAAAGGAATCCGAAGGGAATTCGAAGCGAATAAATAAATTTCTGTTTAAAAGGGCACGCGGGATACGATAAGCGTATTGATTGATTTTTTCCAAAGCCGGCACCGCGATCCGATTATATTCCGCGGAAAGGAGGCGTACGAGCCAACAATTTCCCGATTGCTGATTGGTTCCTTTCGATAGAATTCAAGATCCAATTTTACCTCGTTTCTAGATAAATGGCGCATCACTGTTTTTGGATTTCGCTTTGCCGCCTGAGCATCTCCACCGCCCGCCCGCCCGCCCGCCCGCCGCATCCAATACGTTTGTTCGTTTCAGACACCGCGACGTGCGCTTGTTTGCTTTTATCTTCCGCTATCTTCCGCAACGCGCGATCGCGCGTAGTTGTTTTATTCCCGAGTAAAATGTAAGAAAACACGTCTCTTTCCCGCTCTTTCTCCGTACGTCCGCTTTTTGCGCGACAGATCTAATATTACGTGGCGACGCGCCGCTCCGACCTGCACCTCTTCTCAAACATCGCGCGTAAATATTTGCCAGTGATCCGGGTCCAATTTTTTCAGAAGGAATTTCTGATCAATGGTGCAGCAAACTGCATTAACCGCTTTGCGGCACGAGGAGGCACGTCTGTCTTATCGCATCGGAGTGAAAAAAGATCTGTCGTCCGTAGGTGTTTTCAAGCCGCGAGTAATTCATGTCGGCCGTGACGATTTTCGAATCGGCGCATTTCCCGATTTCTCTTGCATTCGCCACCGCCCTCCCCCCCCTCTCTCTCTCTCTCTCTCTCTCTCTCTCTCTTTCAAAACGAGCTTTGCAAGCATGATGGGCGAGCGCGCGCGCGCGCGCATTGTTTGGCGCGCGATTGAAAAGTAATCCCCTCGCTATTTCATTATCCTCCTCCCCCCGCCCTCCAGCATCCCGCGATACGCGCAACGCGTATCGTTTCATCGTAATGTCAAATCATCCACCGTTTCACCGGGGGGGACGATCTTGTCCTCGCTCGCGGCGATCAATTTACGCGACAAAATACCACCCCTCCTCCCTTTTATTTCTTTCCCTTATTTCCTTCCTTCCTCTCTTTGCCCTCTCGTGGATATTTCCCCCGCTCGATCGGCGCAGCTACGCGTTAATCGCGCCGGGTACGCGATTGCGACGTAAATCGCGCCCGTTCGCCTCGTTAATGCAAATCAAAATTGTCCCGGAAATGTCATTACGGGGCTCGTGGCGCGTTATCGCGCAGCTCGCAGAGGGTGCAATACGTTTTTCATCGTGTCGACGTAACGCACGCGTTATTCGCGCGCGCGCGCGCTCCCGTGATTGCGTGCGCGCGGGCGCTCGTTGCCGCGGATCGCGCTCGCCGGCCCCCGTTTAAGAGCCACCCCGCGGAATATCCCGCGACCGTTATAAATTATGACGCTTATCACGCTATCCGTTACAACGTCCCCCGCTTCCGCGCGACACGCGCAACACGACAACGGCGGTGTATCACCGCCGAGTTCCGAGGTGTGTATATCTTCGGAAGCGCGGTGAGAAGAAGGCCGCGAGAGCGAGAGATAGTACGCGGCTTCGTTTAGTACGTTTAGACTGACGAGTCCCTCCCTCCCCCCTTCCCCCTCCCTCCCCTTAATTGCATCCGTTATTAATGCGACGAATGGATGTTCTCGTCCCAGCTACGATGAGTGCCTCAATTACGTGCCGCGATAATGAAGTACTTTGCCGATTAATAATTTCCGCTTAATGATTCCTGCCTTGAATCTCCGTTCAATAATTCCGCAGGGCGGAATTATTAAGCGGGACGCAACACCGGGGCACTGTGTACAGAGCTTTGTCCCCGTCAAATTCGACGTATCCAGCAGAGCGGAATCGCGCGCTCGCCGGAGCGCGCTCGATGCGTCTCAGGCGTGTCAAGAATGTCCTCACGTGACGTTCATGACGAGCTAGCGCGGCTTTCCCCACCCCTCGGACAGCCCTCGGCCCTTGAACGCGGCGCGCAGGGTGGCGCTGTCGTCGGATTGCCGCGCCGAAATTGCCGCGGCGCCGTAAATCTCGACGAAATCAGCGGACGTTTCGGGCTCTCGGCGGTCCTCCGGCGCTTACGAGGCGCCTCGCTTCGAGCTCTCGGCTTTCACGCTCACGTGACAACTTTTTAACCCGCAACCACGTACGCGCCCCCCGGCCCCTCCGGCCTTACGCCGGATACCGCGGCACGCTTGTGCCTGTGTCGCATCGCGCGCGTTTACGAGCCGGTGCTCCAGCGCCATCGCCGCATCATCCTTCTTTATACACCGTGGCTACGGGCTCACGTGCACCTAGCCACGAGTTTATCGGTAATTGACCTTTGGGGATAGTGTTTAAAGGTGGCTCGCTTGCAGTAAAAAGGCAAAAGGGTCACGGGTTCGCCTCGCGAAATTGGATACGCGCCTTCAAGAACGCCCCTCCACGTTCCCTACGTGGATGATAATCTGACGAAAGGAGGAGGAGGGACGGGAGGGAGAGGACAGGATGCGACGGCACTGGATCGCCTTCCGGATCTCGCCCCGAGAAAGATCCCGTTTGCCGAATTAACGAGATCACATCCCCCGCTGGAGGTTACTAAAACATTCCTCGCGACAGTGGAGGAGCCCTCGCAGCAGCCGGGCGCGGTACGTTATTTGCAACATGGATTCCAATTTGCCGGGAGAGCGGCGCGAGATACGGCGATACGAGATTTAAGTGGAAACGTGCAAATTGATTAACGTTCGAGACCTACCGCGTCTCGCGGCGCGGTAAACAGGAAAAAAGTCAATCAAGTGAAAAAACGTTCCGAAACGAGAGAGCGGCGTTTAACATGGCTCATACGCAGAGCGAACTGCCGGAACGGTCAATCGATTTTAAAATATGAGAAAAGTTGCTCGCGCGTCATTTCCAGGTTCTGATGTCATGCGCGTATGTGCGCGCGCGCGCGCGCGTGTATATCTGTCTACCTATACGTGTACGTATATTATTGCTTGAATCGGATTTGCAGCAGAGAGAGAGAGAGAGAGAGAGAAGCAGTGGGACTTATTCGCAGCGTGTCGCTCGTGCATGATGCAGAGAAATGAGCAAACGTCGCCCATCTATATGTACGATCTATCGTTTCTCCTTCTCGTGCCTCTTTTGCTCTCACCTTCCCCCCTCCTACCGTCATCCGTATCCCGCTATCTCTGGAACTCCGTGCGGGCTTTAACGCGAGTTTTTAGTTTAACTATCCCTTCGGGCTGCATTTTTCAGATGTGTAGTACGCCCTTTTGAGAGAGAGAGAGAGAGAGAGAGAGAGAGAGAGAGAGAGAGAGAGAGAGCGCACGCGCGCGCGCGAGACCGCCTCTCTTTCAGGCGCATGCATATTCATACATCTTTTTCAATTGCAGAGACGTCCGCGCCCTTTTATCCCGCGACTTTTGCAAAATATTTGCTCGCATATTTAATTCGCCGCGCGCACGGGAGCGCGGCTCTATTCTGTTTAATCTATCTTTGAATTCTCTAATTCGGACGCGAGGAAGAAAGACAGAGAACCTCGCTCGGAAATATACGTTCATCGCGCGGTCGGTCGGGCTTTGCGTTTTTTGACGGCTCATGGGAGATACGCTGCTTAACTTGCGTACACACGTCGCGCCGCGTCCCGGTCGCGCTTAACGCCGACAAGGGTCCAATCGTGGCTAATTCACAGCTTCAGCGAGCAGCGTTGCCGCTGTGCGACCAGAAACTTTTCTCCAAGTGCGCACGCGCGCGCGCGCGCGGAACTGATTCGACGTTGCGCGCGGATAAGCGCAAATAAAGTATCGCGTGTTGCATTCATCAGCGTCAACCGGTCCGAGGGTTAACGAGCTGAAACTCTCGTTCATCCTCCCGAATACCCTCCCCCTCGAGGAAATCCCTAGACTCCCCGCCCTCCGTCTCCGTCTCCTCCCGTAGCCGACACTCGCGACAATCGGCCTTTGCCGTTTGGTCGTCGCGGCGCAATCTTAGATCAGTCGCGTCCATTTCGTCGCGACGATGCCGGCAAACTGAATCCGCGGCAGGTCAGAGGGCGAGGCGACCTCTGAATATCCGTCAGCGGAATTGCAAGCGATCCCCCGAGATATCGCACAGCTAATATCAGCGGTACGACGGCGGTGCAGAGGGAGAGATGCGGGAAGGCGGGGAGAATAAATTGATGTCATTTGGCGGCGCGGAAAGGATGCAAATGGCCGATCGCGTGTAGTCTTTATCGTCGGCGAGTTGTACTCCCTGCTCTTAATAGGCTAAAGTTCTCGCTCATTTCCCGCCCTTACAAGAAATCGCTCCGAGTCGTAATAACGCTCGCCCGGGGTTATCTATCCCGGGCAACCCTTCGCGTTCGTGGCCCCCCCTTTAATCAGCGACCCGCTCCGCCCCGCCCATCCTGTTTATACATTCTTCTGCCGAATTCTTGCATCGCGCTTCTTGCGCGGCTCGTTAACTTGGAGCACCGCCAATCTTAGGGATGCTCTGCGGCGTTTACGCGCGCAGCGACGTGCACGCTGATGATCGCGGTCGTGCAAAGGAGGACGCATCATCTTCCCTCGGGATTACCAAGTACAATGAGCCTCGGGTATTTTTTTTTTCTTTACGGCATTATGCGGGGGTGCCGCGGTAATCAGCGTTATTAGCGGGATCGGGAGGGGAGGCGATGCCCTGCCTTATCTCGCGGAAGACCCTTGGCGCGGCTCCTCTCGTATTAATCATTCGCTCGCGAGGCGAGCGCAAAGGCGAGACGGGGGATTCCCCCAATCCCACTGGAAAAATCCTTACTGCGTTCTCGGGCCGGATTCGCTGTATCGAATCAGCAAAGTCGTTCGGGGGTGGTTCTGCTCGAACCCTGAACCGACGAAATCTCCCAATTACGGTCTATGGGTCCGCGATGCGGTACGACGCGACGGCGGTACGATGCGCTCCTGAAACGTTTTGCAGGTAAATGCGGTCTCTAAGCGGCCGTGTCGGGAAATACGTTCGACGGCGGGCAGGGAAAGGGGAGGGCGGAAATGTGGTGCGCGAAAGCACGGAACGCGCGCGTGACAAGAAACTACGCCACCTCGCGCATGTCGTGCATCTTGCCGCGCGCGAAACCGAGCAGCAGCACCGCAGAAAATTCCTCGATATCGATCCGCGTCGAGCTGAACGAAGCAACGAGCGAAGGGATGAACTAACGAACGAACGAACGAACGAACGAACGAACGAACGAACGCGTGTTCTCGAATTCTCCAAGCTGCCTCAATTAAATTACAAATTACATCGCGGACAAGATAGCGATCCTCGCGATTCTGCGGTAAGCTCCGGATTCACGCGTCATTTAAGTATTAGCCCAGTCCGGCCCTTTTTTTCCATTTCACGCTCTCGACGCGCCTCTCCGCGTTATTACGATTATGAACAAGCCGATCGACCGCGGTCCATCCGATAAACGGAGGAGGGTTGCGCGATAAAAACACTCGAATCGATGCAAACGAGTGACTAGTTCGCGGCGGATGAGAGCAATCGACCGAATATCGCCTCTCCGTTTTTATTAAGTGCTCATGAAATGCATAACGACAGCATAGAATTATAAAAGTGACCGGGGTCAGGCGCCGGCGGTGTATCGGGAATCGAAACACGCGCGCAATAATTGCGTTTATTTCGAGCGACGGAGGAGGGAAAACCATGTGTACGGCACGTGACGGCACACGACACGGAAAAATAAACCAATTCGGATGACTCAATTGATAGAAAGTGATTTCGCGGAATTAACTTACTTTCAAAAATGAATGCTCAATTCTCGAGCACCCCGCCGCGTCCCCTCTCCCCATCTCTCATTCGCAGTCCACCCATACGTCACGGGCACGCGCCGGGGCTGTCGTCGTTCGAATTTTCTGTACGATCATTCAGATTCCCACCAGTTAATTCAGATTCACGTCCGTCATAAATAAGCGGCGGGAGGGGGAGGGGAGGGGGAGGGGGAGCACGCGATGCCTCCTCGGGATTGCCGAGTGCGTCGTCGGCAACGACAACGCSRGSGSGRGSGGGGGGRGGGRGGGGGGRGGGRGGGGGCAACAGCAGCCCGCACCGATGCGTGCGGATAATCTATGGTATCGATAACGCCGCGGGAGAGGGTGAGGGGGTTCGCTTGTGGCGAACGCGCAATAAATCCGAGTCGGCGAGCCGGGGGTGGGAGGAGGAGGAGGGGCCGGAGGGGAGGGGCCGGAGGCGGGGGGGGGTGTGCGTGGAAGTCGGCGCATGAATTGTGCACGCTGCGAAACAATCGTTGCGATTAGAGAGGAATTTCGTGCGGCGGCCAGTTTACGGCGCAGCAGTACCGAAGAAGTCGAATGAATGGCCGGGCGTAGCGAGACAAAGAATTTTCCGGCCTGAATTCTGGCACGCTCGTTCGTTATCCTAAACGAACGTTCCGGGGGCGCGCGCGCGCGCGCGAGGATCTCTCCGACGCGAAAATATCGCCAATTGGTCGAACATGGTTTCTAAATATAGAAAGCTGTTTTCATAGCGAACGTGCGCAACGAGCGATTTCCGTTTTCGGGCGAGGCTGACCTGCGAGACGAGTCGCAGCCGTAATGTTTACCATAATCTCGCGCAATTTACGTGTCGTCAGCGGCCTTTGATTATCCGGAGAACACGCGACGAGCGAGTTTCGCTCGATTCCCCTTGGGGAATATTTTTTCTCGTCTATCCCTTCGTGGTATCCCTTCCCGCGCCCGTTATTACATCGAGCTCTTTATGCAGAAGCGGGTAACAATCCTTTATTGGAATATTCGCGATTGAATTAGATCAATAAACAGGGTGCACGGGCCGTCGTGTACCATTAGCGCAATTTCATGACACAAGCGAGATTCAGTTGACCGAGTTTCATATCTATTGTTATCGCCGTTGAATTGGGAATAAAGTGATAGGCGCGCGTCATGGCGGCTCGCGCATTATTTCGTCGAGATATACCTGTGTCGGCGCATCGCAAAAAAGCGTATAGACAGAGAGCCCGGGACAATAAAGCGTGATTGATACTGTGCGAAGCCTGCAGCGGCAGAACGGCCGGTGCATATTAAGCTCGCAACGAGTCGCGCGCGTCCGCGTTTCGCTGGCCTGCCGCGTGAAAAACGCTGCGTTTCATTAAAGCAAATAAGCGGGTTGCGCGCGGGCGCGCCGAAATTCTCACGCGCGGATATCGAGACGCGTTCGCCGATCGGGCGGGCTATTTAACGGTCAACGAACGTCGCCACTTTCGGGCGTTTTAGATATTACCGTAACTAACAATGCGGCGGGGATAATGGGGAATAATTCGATCAACGCCGGCCTCGTTGAGTCTCGGAATCTTGTTAAAGCCCGTTAGCGTTTCGCGTGTCACGGCTTGTCACGCCAAATATCAATACCTTGACTCTTTCCAAAGTCACGAAGTGGATGCCTTCGCGATGCCGCGCCGCCATTCGTGACGGTCTTGATTAAACGATCTCTGCGAACGGGGGATCCCCGAAAGCCTTTTCCTATGCAAAAGCCTCCGTTTACGGGGGGCAATTGATCGCCGTGAAATCGGACAGGATGAATCGCGTATTACCGCATCGCGTAATCGTCGCGTGAACATAAAATTCATTCGTGCGCGAGTAAGGGTCGCCGTTCGGAGCCATTAAATGACACGGTGCCGGTGGCGAGGCTATTTCTCTCCCTTTTCCTCCCTCTCTTTCTTTCTCTCCTTTTTCTCTCCTCGTTCTCCGCCTCGTTCTCCCTCAAATTACTTCACGCTGTAGCAACTTGCTACAGCGCACGCACGCACGCACGCACGCACGCACGGAATCGTGCGTTAAAGTCTACGGAATGTTGCGGATACGGATCGATCAGTGACGATGCAATAAGCTCGGCCCGCGGGCAGGGGGAGGGGTAGGGGAGGAAATGCATGCAGCGCGCGGGCCGATCGTTATCGCGGATCGTTATCATGCACCGGCCCGTAGAGAGAGAGAGAGAGAGAGAGAGAAAGAAACGCATTAGCATACGCGGAATCGTGTCGGCGCATTAAGGAGTAAAACGTCCTCTCCCGCGGCCGTCTTAATTCGAGGGCCGCGGAAGATTTATTTCCCAGCCCGGCTACTCCGCCCTCCTACTACCCCCTCTCGCCAACCCCCGTTACTCACTCGGCTACTGTCTACCCGCTCGCGATGTCCTATTGTCCGATGTATATCCAGCGCTATGCATATTCATAGCGCAGAAATGCGCTCGCGCGCCATTAACACTTTTGCGGCCGCGGCTCGCGCCACTTCCAAACGAATCGTACACATTTGTCCGGCCGTTGAATTTCCCTTTGATGTGTACCGCGGATGGCCGTTATCGCGACCGCAACGTTATCCGCCACCGGCCAACCCCGCAGCCTCTCGCCCTGTTTTTATACATCGGGCGCGCGATATTACATTAGTAATCGGTTTAACTAGAGTTTACAGCCAGGAGAAACTGAATTATTTACGCTAGCGGGCAAAATTCGCAAAGTACGGTCGCCAGATGTGGCAAGTGGCGAAAGAGAGAGAAAGAGAGAGAGAGAGAGAGAGAGAGAGAGAGAGGGAGAGGGAGAGAGAGAGAGAGAGAGAGAGAGAGAGAGAGAGAGAGAGAGCGAGGCAGAAGAGAGAGGACGACTCTCGAGGCGCAATCCAATTGAGGCAGGGTCAATTATTATTATCGACAGCGATATTACGCCTTAATGAGCCATAGCGGAGAACGCAGAGCGAGAGTTCCTGATCGAGCATCGCTTTCAAAAGCGAACGAAGCGTAGAAGGGCGGCTGGCGACGCGATTCTTTCCCATGGCGAATTTATGCCTCGGACGTGGTCAGCGTAACGACATTACAGTCGTACGTTCGAGAATTTATGTAAAGGCTATGACACGTACGGCGACACACGCACTGCGCGCGATACGCCCCGCGATAATTAATGGCCACCCCTTTGAGGCGTTATAAAGGTGTCGGGCAGCCGACGAAAGTTCCGTGATTTGCGACGTGCAAAGCGAATCTCCCATGGCAATGCTCCGTGATGCTTTCAAGTATGACCGACGACGTCCCTCGCAAACTCGAATATCGCTCGATGGACTCTCCATGATCCGCTCGAGATCGGTACGGTAATCAGTTTACGGCTTGCCTGCAGATAACCCTCCATGTTCTCCCGCTTCTTTCTGAGCGACGAGAACGCGCCACCGTTGCGCCGACTGAATATAATCATCGAATCTGTAATCCTAATCTGAATAAGGATCTACAATTAATCCGCGCGATTGATTAAAGCAGAGTTGTTGACTGAGAGATTCTTCCGGAAGCCGATGATTTCGCAGGAAACTCGGTTAATGTAACATTCGCCATCGATATCCGGGAGGAGTGGTCTCCATCAAAGGTCTGCTTTAAGAGATGATCGATCTCATTGAACGAATCGAACGGCGTGAAATTAAGATCGAGGATCCGGCTCGATGCGTCTGGATTTTCTGGGAGGAAGATGAAGACGTTCCTCGCTTAAACTTAATATCGCGGCAGCGCTATTAGGAATCAGCCGATTCTCGCCGACACGGGTTGGACCAGCCCCGATGTGATTCGCTTGCAGATATCGAGAGGAAGAATTGCGTTTATCGCTTATATAAATCCGTGTGCATGTCACCCGTGCGCGCGGGAGGAACGAGAGCTTACGTGACAGCGACACATCTCTGCTATTAAAAGTTGCATAGGGAAGCAGACAATATTGGCAGGGAGCCGCTGCGCAGATGGAAGCAAATAAGATTCACGTCGCATTCTATTTATCGTCGCATTTTTCTCATCTCTCATTGTCCGCCTTTCATCGCGCCCGCATCAAATATTAACGGGATCGAGCGCGCACGAGTACAACGAATGTCGTTAATCTAAAAACTCGAATTAATCGGCTCGAGAGAATCCTCGTAGCTTGCCTCGTAGTTTGCCAGCGCGCGGGACAGCAGCGAAGGATTCCCCCGAGCTCGGCGCCGTTCCGTTGCGTGCGCGAAACGAAATAATCTCCAAATGTCTCGGCGAACGAGGCCGACGTCACTTGCACCGACAGGCCTGAACGGATTAACGGGAAATTGCTACGTTTACGAGCGCTAAGCGCCATTCGCGGAAGAATTAGCGCGATCGCAAGCGGCGCAACGGAAGAGAAATCCCGCTTCGGTAAATAACACGCGCGGCGCGACGCGTGATAAAGATATCCGAGGATTGTATCGTTATTAAACGTACGTTATTAAAAAATACCGCGTAAGTAAACAAAGGCGCTTTGATGTCGCACATCGCCGTCCATGTTTCAAGCTATTCAGTTGTCGCGCACTTGGCGCGCTCTGCAGCGCACTTTTACGAAATGCGAAACACGAAAACGGCATGGGACCGCTATCGGCGATCTCCCGTGAATGTCGCAAGGAAATTAACAGATTCCAATTACGCCCTCGCGATATAGAATTCCATCCCGGCTCTAAAACTCCTGCGTGAAAAGTATACGAAAGGGCGACCAAGGTGTAAACGCAACTGGAGACTGGAGACTGGAAACTGGGCCGATTGCGATCCCTTGGCTCGGGAAAGATGCCGCTCACGGAAACGTTGATTAATTACGAAACGAAAGCAAAGCGAAAGATCATCCGCGGATGTAACGCATGCAGCGCACGTCGAGCTGAAGGCAGAAGCAGCTGCAGTAACGCGAGCACATTAAAGCATGCAGAGGGACGAAAGCCCCGGGGCCAACGCACGTATGACACATCAGTCGATAGTCATTCAGGAGTTGGCGTCTCTCTCTCTCTCTCTCTCTCTCTCTCTCTCTCTCTCTCTCTCTCTCTCTCTYTCWCTCTCTCTCTCTTTCACGCGCGCGCGCGCCGTGTCTGTTTCCCTTGGACGCGTAAAATTTATGGCACGTAATATCATTACGTCAAATCGCTCGCGATTCCATTCGCGCCGCGGGATCCGCACCGACACATATATATGTATATATATATAATATATATATATATATATACACACACACGCACACAGCACAGCATACGCACGCCATATGCATGGATGAAGGAGGAAAAAGCGCAATATCCGAGCGCGCGCGCGCGTCGGACTCGCGTGCTAAAATAAAATGATCTGCCGACACGACGATGTACTCGCGCACAGCGAATATACTCGTCCGCATAATATATCGAGTATCCCGCCGTGTAATGTATCGGGTAACTGTCAGACGAATACAGCGAAAGTTTCGTGCCTCTGCTTAAGACGCGCTTAAGTGATTTTGCGTATCTCGAGGATAACGCGGATAGTTTTGCGTTTTACGCCGGGCGGGCGGCGCGATGCATTTCGCATTAATGTGCAATTCCTTGTGCATCTCTCCAGCTGCCGCCACGTGGACTCGTGATAATTTATCTTCCGTTAGGACGTTTAAAATAAAGTTTGCCTTCAGTGGCGTGCAACGATTGTTTTACCTAACGATAATGCGCGCCCGCGCCCGCGCGCATAGACAGTTCTCGCCAAGAAACCATTTAATCGGCTACGGAGATTACGGAAATTGCAATTTCCGGATCAGGGCGATGCCCGGCTGTTAATTAGGCGATACTGGTAATTTCCGCTAGTAATGCTAGGAAAATGACAGACGTAATGGGCTATCATTACACACTGCGCCTTTCCACGTCGGCGTAAGAAGGAGTAAAGTGCTCCTTCGACGAAATTATTCTTCCGCCGAGAACGGTCGCGCTCTCGATCGATTCCCCGCCGTAAAGTTCCGAGATATATCGATGGTTACTTATACACGCGCGTTGATTTCGAAGCGTTCGAGCTCTCTCGAGTCCCAGTTTGCCGGTTTATTAACGATCATCAAATATCGCTGTCCTTTTCTCCCGCGATCTCCTTGTTCTCTTTCTCTCGCTGCTTTTTTTAATTTAAGATACGGATCGGCGAGTTAGAGAGATCCCTGATTCGATCGCCAAGATTTTTATTCGGACGGAGAAAAACAGAGTTATAATACTTTGCGACGGCTGCGGAAAAAGCTCGTCCGCAAAATAGCAGCGGAATTTCGATACGGCGACACGGTGTGTACAACGTTTGAAATACTAGCTTGTACAAACAACCGCAATTGTTCTTTGGCCATAACATGATTTTACGATGAGCGATCGAAAATATGGTCGGAATTGTTACAATCGGTGTTACAAGCCGTCTCTCAACGTGACTGAATAATAGATGTTAAATATTATCTGCAAACTAAACAAACACGATATTTCGTTCGGCCGAAAACAAATATCGGAACCTATGCAAAAATAAAATGTATTATTCTAGCAATCTAAATTGTTTAATTTCAAATTGCTCCAAAAAACATATGTATATATATATATATATCTCGAATTAAATAAACTCGCAAAGTTTCTCCGCTTCTTGTCTCGCGGACGAGACAAATTGTTATTCTCGTCAGTTTACTGATAATTCGATAATTCTCATTTCTGAATGTGCCTCTCTCGATCGTCGATCGTCGATCATTTTATCGCGGCGTGACACCGTCAACGGCGACAAGGAGAATCCGTAGACAAGATATCCTAAAGAGCGTTTCTTCCGCCGACAGGATTACACACGTCGTCCCTTTCGGCCTTCTGGCGGAAAGCTCTTCAAGTTGGATAATCGTAGACCCGCATCGTAGACGAGAGCTGCACAACTCATTTCTACTCTTGAAAGCGACGCGTTTATGGAAGCAATAAAGAACCACGGCGTACGACTGCAAAGGCAATCAGCACTTACGTGGCCGTGTGATTCCGCGAGAATGGACGTCGGTACCGGAAGCTCACTCGTGACTGATCATACCGGAGAACAGACACACGTACACACACACATGCACCTACACACAGGCACACATACACTCTCCTCTCCTCTCCTCCGCGGGGCCGCGAGGAAACTTATGATCGCGGCGTATAAATCACTGCGGTTTTAGCCCGGCACGGTTTCTATATCGCTCCCCTCAGATAGAGTCTTCAACGTTCCCACCCCGTTTGGATCATTCTCCGCCGGTGGCGAGCGATGTGATTCACCCTCTGTTTTCTTCTTCTCTCGATGACACTGCCAGGTCGTTGCCACACTGTCGCTGTCACATATATCCGTTTCCCTCGCTTCCCCGATATCCCGACACCCCTTTGCTCTCTTATCAGTTCCAATTCCACTGGCGGCTACTTCAACAGCGCAGCGCGTCTCCAGGTAGATACGCGCTCTCGGACGCGTCGCGTCGCGGCGCGTCGCCCTTCTCCGCGAGTGCCGCCTTTCGGGTCTCGCGAGGTGAACGATGAACGAACCGCGTGCGGCTCGCAGCACGGCACGAGTCGAACTCGCCACCTCTTCGGTTTGGTATCCCGGTGGTGGGTTGACGCCGTCGCCGCCGCCGCCGCCACCGCCGACGCCGGCGCTGCCTGCCGGGGGTCGCGAGGGTGGCTCCGGCTTCGCGACTGCGCCTCTCTCTCTCTCTCTCTCTCTCTCTCTGCTCCCCTCAACCCATTACGTACGTCGCACACGCGTGACCGTGAGACAACACGCGTCGCTCTCCGTGCGTACGCCCGTTGCGTACGTGTCGCGTACATGTGAGAGAGGGTTGCCACCTTTCTCTCTTTACCTGCGTTGCTCTCTCTCTCTTTCTCTCTCTCTCTCTCTCTCTCTCTGTCTCTCGCTCGCTTCGCCTCTACGTGTACTCCCTGAGGCCCCTGCCTGCCTATCTGCAGCCCCGGACCGCATCTCTCGCGGCCGCAACATGTAGCCCGTAGTGGCTTTCTCTCCCGTCGCCACCCTCCCGTCGGCCACCCCTCTCGATTGCACTGTACCACGCGATACATCAGCGTATCATTTTATGTCTCGTATAACGTTTTATTAACCAGAAATCAAGTGCACCCTCGGTCGCGATCCATCGTTTTCTCCAAGCCAAGCGTTTCTTCCCACCCTACTCCCTGCTTATTCGCGCTCTCGTTGCATGGACGCGCCATTTCTTCGGCCGCTAATGTCGATTTTACGCATGGCGGGTGTCGCCTAAAATGTTTGTCATTTAGCTACTTCCAATCTCCGCGGGGGGCACAGTATTTGTGATTTATTTCTTCTTCTTCTTCTTCTTCTCTTTCGTTTCATCTTTCCGCATTAGCGCAAGGCGCATTTCCTCGCCGCGTACGTATAGCGTGTAAGTGGCGCGTACACGAGTGCGGTAATAGCTCGCGCTTTTATTATTTATGACAAGAAAAGGATAGTAAACAGAAAAAAGAAGCAGCTTTTTGTACATTCTATACGCAATCGATACGCATATCTGCACGACGACGCTGAAAACGAGTCGGACCCGCTCGTAGCGGCGCATTCTGATTATTTAAGGGCGCGTCGGCATTACGTCGGCTACTTTGGGAACAACGTAAAGTTTTGTAAGCATCTTATTAATAATTGTCTATTATGGTTCCTCTTTCTATTCCCCAGCCCTTCGGCCTCTTCGGATCGCAAGATCCGTCGCGCTCTGAGAACTGGCCGCAAAGCATTAAATACGTTAAACTAGAATATTCACGATCGCTGCATGCGGAACACTGGAACACGGTGTCGAAAACTTTTAAATCCCCAGAGAGGAAAACAAACGGTAACGATATCATCCGTGCTTAATCTCGACCAGCTTTCCCTTCCCTCTCAATTTTAATTTACTTTTTAGTCTAACCAAGTCAAGTGCAAAGCAAACGAGACGCGGTAGCGATCTCGTCGCAGGTGCAAGATCGATGCTCATCTCGCGCTCCACAGGTTTTCCACTAGACGAGATGGATTTCGGGGAAAGTGGGCGTCGCGCGGCTATCTTCGCAGCGTTGAATGCGCTTGTTAAAAGGCGCGTATCGGTGGATTATAGGGACATTAATACCGAGGCGTATGTTCCAGGCAGATCCTAACTGGCGCACTGGTGCGTGGCAACTGAATCCATGGCCAGCCTGTGTGCAGGCTCGCTGTGCGAGCGAGAAGGACGCAGACACAAAGTCCAGGAGAGTGCCGGTCGGATGATATAGTGGATACCGGTCCGTGGCGGCATGGTGGTTACAGATAAGGAGCAGGTCGCATCGTAGAGCCCGGGGGTTGAGACGGTGCTAATTTAGTAAGCGCCGAGTGAGGTTCGCGGCAATACCCACTTCCGGCTTTCGTGTCTGCCAAGACGGAAGTAACGCGCCGCTATAGCCGGGGATGCCTTAAATTTAATACGGCGCCGAGATATCCCCGCGCGCGGGGAATGAGCGCGGGGAATCATAAATGAATTCATGCGCTCTCTAAAAATACGCGGCGGCCGGGAGGGGGTGAAGTAGCGGGGGGAGGGAGGGAGATAAATAGCGGCGACGGTAGTAGGGGCGACGCGCGAAATTCGACAGCCAGATGAAAATATATGTGAAATTGATGGCCGCGATGTAGCGCGTTAAAAATATCGCATCCGGGATACGCCGATCTGGAGACGCCGAAATAAAAGGATATTCAACAGGACGCGTCCCGATATTTTTACCGATTATGAAATATTGCCTACATACATACCGACCGTAACGCTTTACATCCCTCCCGGAAAAGCATCGGTCTTCTCGCCGATTATTTCTCCGAAACCAGCGACGCTCGAGATATTTTTCTTCCGAAGCATCGCCGTTACCGGATATTTTCTTCAAAAAGGAAAGGAAAAAAGGAGAGAGAGAGAGAGGGGGGGGGAGGGAGAGAGAGAGAGAGGGGGAGAGAAAAAGGAAACCGATACTTTACAATCACGGAATATCGTAAATATTCTAGTAACGCCCGCGCGGATAACATACGTAAGCGTAAGCTGGCCGAGCATATTTTATTCCGCGCGCGCATTCGCATACGCGAATTGGATGACTATGACGAAACGCGGGGGATTTCGCAGCCGGCGTGGCGGAGATTCGTTTCCCGTGCGCCTCGCTGTCAAAACGGTGGAAGCGCGCGGGGGAGTAAAGTAGGATACTGTGCCGAATGGTTACGTAGATAAGGCGAGCCTTGGCGCCTGCCGCCGCGTGTATGAGAGAGAGAGAGAGAGAGAGAGAGAGCGAGSGAGAGAGAGGGGGGGAGGGGGAGAGCGGTGCAAAGTTTGATCCCCCTCGTCCTCTTTCGGTACTTTGGCCTCTTTCCTCTCGGATTTGCCCGGCTTGCTTGCTTGCTTGCTTGCGCGCGCGCGCTCGCGCGCTCGCGGGCGGACACATCTGCGTCTTCCGGTCGTGTCGCTCGTGCGAGAGGACTCCCCGGCTGGGAGTGGATTCAAGCGGGATCAGCGGAATTTACTTGGGCGGATTGCGAGCATGCGTTTCCGCGCCGCGACCAATCGGCGGCGCGCGTGACAGAAATTGTGTCTCACGCGGGTATCGATGCGTCCGGGGGATGCTCGGTTAACGACTTTACGGCGCGAACACGGGCACGGGGTATGTAGATATCCGCGATGAGCACGACGTTGCCGTGGATCCGTCTGACGACGGATGTCTCTGTTGTTTGACGAACGCGGGAACCAACACGGCGTATGTACACGGTGCGTGTACAAATTCTCGTGAAATATACAGCCCGCGAGCACGCAGCCCGAGATGTACACAGCTGCGGGATCGTGAATATTCCGGCGGTAATTTAGCCGCGCTTCAAAACGGCCAGTTCCGCCGAGATAGCCCGGCGATTACATATTACATGACTCGGCGCCGGCATTTCGTAGCGATCGCGCGCGACCAGGAGCCCGAGATCGCGAGGAGGTGGCGCGCCGCGCCGCGATTACGTCATCGCACGTCAGCGAGGACCTGTCAGCGGGCGCGGGTGGTTATGCTAATTACGGGGGGGGGGCGAAAAAGCGCGTTGCGCGAGCGCGCGTCTCCTTTTATTGCCGCGTTAGTATTATGCAGGCTGCCGCTTCGTGCGTGCGCGCGCGCGCGCAAATCCAGTAGCTCGCTTATGCCGGGCGCGCATTACGCAACAATGGCAATATACCGGGCGGCGGGGCGGGGGAGGCGAGAAATACGGGGCGGGAGCGGCGCGACTTTGCGGATAACGCGATTCGGACGAGCGTAGCGCGCGGGCAGGCGCGACGCTGATTCGCGACGGCGTTCCGCGCGGCGCGTTTAATGGCCAGTCGCCGAGATATCGTTTTTTGATACGCGTAATATTTCCCAAGGCGGCCGTGTGCGTATACGGACCCGTGTACGCGTATTACGACCGCGCGTAATAAAACATGATGCACGGTGCACGTATGATTAGCTGTTTCATTAGCCGGCGGCTGCTTATTCGGCTTTTAGATCAGTGCACCGTGCAACGCGCGCGTAGCTCCCAGCAAATCGCGGGGAAGCTCGTTTATGCTCCGCCGTGTATTTTGTACTTGTCCATTCGCCATACACGCGTTTCCACTACACGCGCCGCCGTTACGAGGAGTTAGCGCCATTGGAGTCCGCGTCGTTGCCCGCTCTGTTAATATCCATTCGCGTACGCGTATCTCGAAGGATGACCGATTTCCGTTGTACGTACGCTAAGCTAAAGCTTAGTTTTCGAACTATCGAGGAAACGAATAAACACGGAACGGCCTTAGCGATGCTGCCAAGCACACTCGGGTTAATTTCGCCGGGATTCCGGCCGGCGAATTTAATCCATTAGAAGCCGTAATTACGATAGAAAATATTCCACTTTGCTATCTGTAATTATTTTCCATTCCCCCTTTCTTTTCCTTCCCTTTYCCCCCTTCTCCCCCTATTCCCTTTCCACCGCCTCTCCTCTCGCGCAATCGTACTTGCGTTTGCATAACGAGAAGAATCATCTTTTTTTCTTCTTTTTCTTTCTTTCTTTCTTTTTTTTCCCGGAAACTTTTCGCAAAACTCGAGAGCGAGCGAGCATGCCGGAAGGTTGAGCGAAAAATCGCTCGTCGTTAAATTCGATTAAGCAAACTCGACGGAAGACGGGAGCGGCAGTTATATCAACTGGATAATGCACATAGTGCGGCCAAGTCGATTGTCGAGATGGGAAGCGTGGATAGAGACACTAGCCTAGATTAGGCTTACGTAGTATAGCTGGACTCGGGAAACGCGTCCCGAGAACGGTTAATGGCTCTCGACCGTTCTCGCCAAAGTATCCGTAAATTCTATAAGTTACATATTGCGGGGCAAGTTGCTTGTAATCCAGCAACTTGGGAACTCGAGTGTCTTTGTATAGCCGAACGGAATCCCGCTGAGCGAAGACAGCGCGCTGCATCAAAGTAGTATGAAATAACTTTCGCGAGTCTGCAAAGTGTTCTCATTTCTTATCCGGTCGAAAATCATTTCTTCGGGATTTCTCAAGTTTCTTCAACTAACGTCCCATCGAGTACCAGCGGGCTTTGCATCCTCCTCCCGATGAATGACTCCGTGTCGTCGTGCTTTCGTTCCGACGAATACGCGCGTCGAATACGCTTCGCGTTCCCGCGAATGGCGACGATGATGAGACTTTCACGGGACGTTGAAGGGGATGAAAGTCTTTCTTGTCTCGCTGTGACAGGCGAGCATGGATTTCATACCGAAGTCCGAAGTTCACGCCGCTCGATCGCGCTCGATCGCAATCTCTCGAGTCATTTCGGACGATCTCGGACGCACGACCTTGCTCTCGCCAAAGGAATGGCGCTCGATGATTCGGATCTCTTTGCGATACGTAGCTTGACGATCACGATGTCGGTCACGGTTCCGGCATAAGGATCGCGTCTCGTAACAGCCGATTCCCATGGTGCCGCAGCGAGAGAAAGAGAGAGAGAGAGAGAGAGAGAAAGAGAGAGAGAGAGAGAGAGAGAGAGAGAGAGAGAGAGAGAGAGAGAG
>JAHMML010000013.1:2381287-2530275 GCA_020341155.1 Eciton burchellii | reverse complement strand
AGAGAGAGAGAGAGAGAGAGAGAGAGAGAGAGAGAGAGAGAGAGAGAGAGAGAGAGAGAGAGAGAGAGGAAAGGAGAGAGAAGGACGGGAACTAACGCGGGGCTGGGAGCAGTTTGTAACTCCTTGGAACTCGTTGGAACTGGTAACATCTTTGCTACTTCTCGAGTGACAATGGCAGAATGGGTGGGAAAGGTATAAAGCGACGTTCCCGTCGCGAGACTCGCACACTCCGCGCGCACACGTCGCGCACAGTCTGACGCTTTGATCTTTCACCTACTGTGCAGTGCCATCGGGGGTGTTCCGTTCGCTGAACGACGGACGTTCGAACGATCTCTTGCTACTTTTGACGCAGTACCTGTGACTTCGTTGCTCTCGGGGCGTTCGCCGCTTCCTCCCTCCCCCTTCCTCCCYCCCCCCCCCCGCCGCCGCCCCGCCAACCCTCCTCCGTTCACCGGTTAGGAGAGGGAGAGAGAGGGAGAGGGAGAGAGGCATTCCTTCGCTCGTAAAATCGAATTTTACTCAACGACAGTCGCGCGCTTCGACGACGCCGTCGTCGCTGCTTATCCCGAGAGCGCGTCAGGATTATTCGTCATTACGCGTATATCTTGGGCGAATTAAAAGCTCGCTCGAGCAGCAGCAGCACTCGATGTGCATCGAATCGGCGATGTGCTCGACGCGCAATTTCATCCTCTTTGAGCTGACGTCGAGCGCAGTCAATTAACGTAATGCCGGCTCGGGCGCGCGGGTTAATGTCGGGAGGTACGTTAATCCAGCGACAGGTGGATCATTTTTGCCCCGATTGGCCGATCATCTTCGATGAATTCGGTGTTTGATATTTACGCGCGCCAGCGGATAATGCGCGCGGCCGGCGAGCCGGGCATTCGTCAGGCTCGCGTATTATTCATTTCATAAGGGGATAATTCGGGTGAAACGTTTGGCGCGCAGCATCCCCGCGGTGAGCCGATGCGGCGATAATTATCGCGCGCCGCTCCGCTATTCATTAACTACTTTCGGTCGTCGCGTAAACAAAAGTCCATCGGATTTCCAGGCATGACGGTCCACATCGACCAAACGCGCAACAACCCTGCCGAATTCGCGCGTATATTTATTAATCCCAATAAAACGCGCGTAATCGCGCGGCTTCGCGAACAATCGTCGCTCTCATCGCGAGCATTAATGCATTAATGTGTATTTTACGCGCGCGCCCATTGTGTTGCCATTAGAAGATATTACGTTGCGCGGGCCAGCGGATGGACGCGGAACGGAATCAACGTAACGCCAATAGGGTTGATAGATCACGCGTTTCCCTGATGCCGTCGATGAGCCGAGCACGGGCGCGCGGCTATTTCATTTTCCATCTCAGTGGATTTGCCGGGGCTAATCGATAATCACACCACAGACACGCCCGACGCTCGCTGCGATAACAGGCAAGCGAATGAAGAACCAACTTCTCCCTCGGAGCCGCTCCGTAACGTTATCATCGGTCGGCAGCCACGACCATGCGTGAATATCGGATATCGCACGTTTTTCGCGTCATATATTACGCGCGAATTATATCGAGAATCTCCTGCGAGACTTTAGCGAGAATAGCCCGAGTCCGAGTGACTTGCCTCGAAGAGCCAAGACTTTGGCTTTCCCCTATGGCCTCTTCATGGCTATTTCCGTTCGAGCCATGCTTAATGTGTCGCCAGGACGGCGCGCGTCAGTCAAAGTTACCGCTAAATCGCATCCGGATTCGGTCGAAGCGATCTTGGCGAGACCGCGTTATCCACGTTTTCCACAAACGCGTTGTCGGAAAGCAAACAACTTTTAGAAATTCGGAAGAGTTCGCGTGCTCGCCGATTGCGATGATTCTCAAGTTGAGATAAACTCCTAGAGCCTTCGCTAGCAGCATAACGATACGGCACGGTGAACTTTGTGGCAGATAATCTAAAAATCAACAGGGGCATCTTGTGCCTCTTCTTCCTCTTGGTTCCATTCGTTCGCTTTTATTCTTCTTCACGCTATTCCCCGCTTCTTTCTCTTCCAACGGCTGCATCGATCCGAGCGAGTTCCGCCGTGCGCTATCGACTGCAAGAATCGGTGGCTGTACCGTCCGCTGGTTACATCCGGTTGTCGAGAATGCAGTTGAACGTGTATTCGCGTTCAACTGATCTCACCAGATCCGGCTTCTTTCGTGTCGGTCAACGGCGGGCGACGTGTTCGCCGCAAATTGCTCCGGAACTAAGCCGCCGCAATTAGCGGCGTCTGCGTATGCCCGTTATTGAATCGGCACGCAGCGACAGCGGCGAGTTATGGGGTCTCCTTACTCATCTCGCAAGCGCTTCCGCAGCTAATTAAAATCGTATCGCCGCGCTGGATCGCGCGTAATCGCGAAACGCATCGGGGAAGAGCGACGCTCGGCAATAACGAGAGAAATTTATCGGGACGGCCGCGACAAACAAAATCGCAAAGCGCGATTCACCATTCTCGCATAGGCGGAAACCGGGAATTCCCCGGTTCTCGGGGAATTTGTCCGAGAGTCGACGTAAATTGCGCACCGGCGTTAATTGCCAGTCGACGTAATGACGAGTGTGACCGCAAGAATTCGTCGCGAGGAAAAATCGACAAGACCGGCAAGATCGCTCGCGAGAAACTGCTCACGATTCGCGTTACCATTGCGAGTAAGAACGATGACGAATGAAAATGTATTTATGTCAGAATATCATGCTCGATATTTGCGTAACGTAAGCTGAAATAAATAATAATAATAATGATCAGATAATTTTCTTGTTGTAAGGTCATAGTTTCTTGCTTCTAGCTTCATTCTGCGAGCTGCAGGCGTGTTAGTGCGGCGAGTTGTATTTACTGGACGTTCTTCCAGTTTTTATTAACCGATCGATCGACCTTACGGAGAACTTTCGATCGGGGCGGATAACGTTAACGTTGAAGTTTCGCGGTTTTGTTTGGTTGTACGCCATCGCTATGACAACTTGCTAGCTCGTTCGCGCGAGCGCGTTTTCTCCTTTTATCCTCGCCTTTTTCCACGAGGAATTTTCGTCGTTACAATAATCGATGAGCATTGCCGTTCTGACAAGCCGCGTCGAACTAGCGTGCGATATAACGGACCTGTCGGTTAATTAGGTTGATGCGTGAGGCTTGCAAGTATCATCGGTTCGTATCAATCGGTCGGGCTTGGACACGTTTACAGGTAAGGATCACGTCCGAAACGGTGCATTAATTAGTGAGATTGCTGCATGAATGGCACAATAATTAGTGAAATTACTACATTAACGGTAATTAGAATGGAGCGATTGCACTTCCTCTCGTATGATATGATTATTCTTACTATTTGCATACGGCAAGTATTCCTCCGGCAATTAATGTTTAATTAAATCTCGAGAAAGAGAAAGAGAGAGAGAGAGAGAGAGAGAGAGAGAGAGAGAGAGAGAGAGAGAGAGAGAGCGAAGGCTATTCTTAGGAATCTCTTAAAGAAAGAGACGTTAAAACATTGATTGGCATTTTATTAATATTTTTTAATCATCGTTTTAATCATCTCCTTCTTCGACTATCATCGACCATTGCAGATATATTTCTTTTCTTTTCTTTTTTCCCCCCTTTTTTTGTAATTCGTAGCAGCCCTTGACGGTGAATCCCATGTCCATCGAACGCTGATTTCCACCTCGTGCGGGAATGGTAGAGATTAGTTTCACATAGAGATGTTTCGTCTGTTTCTCGAATTGTTGGACGGTAAACGGAAAAGAGCAAAAGGAAATTCGTGACAAGGTGACAATCCATGCAGAGATGTGAAAGTTCGTTCCTACTTTCAGCATAAAAAGGTGTTCTACGTGGAATCCAGAGGAGAAAAGGACAGAAGGAACGAAAGGAAAGAAGCAGTGGGAATAGCGTGAAGGAACGAATAAAAGCAACAGACGAACAGGACTAACAAGAAGAGGCACAAGATGCCGGTTGATTTTTACTATCTGCCGGAAAGTCCACCTTGCCGTACCGTTATGCTGCTAGCGAAGGCTCTAGGAGTTCATTTCAACTTGAAAATCATGAACGTTGCAACCGGCGAGCATATGAACTCGCCGGAATTTCTAGAGGTTGTTTGCTTTCCCCTTGATCTTTCCTTTTTCTTAGCACGTGAATTCACGATCCAGTTCCCATCGGCGGCAATCCGCCAAGGGGAAAATGTATTCCCATAAAACTTGTAAAACGTATCGTTCTGCTTCAGATGAATCCTCAACACACGATACCGACCATTGATGACAACGGTTTCGTCCTGTGGGAAAGGTGAGTTCTCTATATTTCAGACCGCAATCGCAGTCGTATTCAGCGTTTAACTTGCCATTAACGCGTCGCATTGCAGTCGCCCGATTATGACATATCTGGTCAGCATGTACGCGAGGAATGACTCCCTGTATCCCAAAGATCCGAAACAGAGGGCATTGGTCGATCAAATGATGTTCTTCGACGCTGGCAGCATGTATTCCCACATAGCGAAGTATTACGTATGCGTCGACTTCCGTTCTAATTTTTTTTCATTAACCTCGTAACGCTTGGCGCTACGTATTTGTGCTATGTATCGTTTCTACGATCGCGATTTCAAGCGGCCAATTTTTCGTCGGCTTCTCTATCGCGATCTCTGATTGTTAAAGATAAAAATCCCTGATTAATTCGCCATCGCGCGTCACATCTACGTATCTTGTAATTATATCAATATACCGTGATATTTCTGTGTGTGGAATGCGAGAAAGAGGGACAGAAATGGATAAAAATCGTGTCATCTGCCGTAGGTACCAGTGCTCCGAGGTTCAGCCAATTCCGTTAACGAGGCGGATCTAGAACGAGTAGAGAAATCGTTCGAGGTACTCAACTCCTTTCTCGAAGGCAGGCAGTTCGCGGCCGGTGACAATCTGACGATCGCGGACTTCACGATCAGCACGTCTATTTGCACAATGCTGGTAAACGTTTCGCGCCGTGGCGCTAATTTTATCAGGCTGAGATACGTGTAAAGCTATCAAGTTGCTTTTTCAATTCGCAGTGTTTTGACTTTGACCTCAGTCGATACGACAACGTTGCTGCGTACTACGAACGTTGCAAGGAAAGTCTGGAGAGATATGGATTCGAAGAGGTGCATGCCATGGGCATTAAACTGTTTACCGAAATGTACGCAAAGCTGCAAGAATCTAGTTAACGCGGATGCAAAGGTCCGTATGCGCTTAAAGTAGGCGATCGATAGTACCTCGTTTACCTGAGATCGAGATTAGACATGAAATCTCATCTTTATGTTATGGAAAAATTCGCTTCTCGCTTCTCTCGTTCTCTTTCAAATGTTTCCGCCGTCTTCTCAGAAAACGGCGCTCTCACTCGCCTGCAGCTTGATGTTTTATTTATTATTACAGAAGCTTATTCACCATTAGCATTTATTTTATAATATTATATTCACGTGGACGTGAATAGGGAATAATAAATTTCTAAAAGCGATAAATACGGCGCAACTTTCAGCCGTATGCTAGATATAATTTCTATCGTTTCCTTCCCAAGCATCTCACGTTTCAGCCTCACGTTTAATTAGAGATATCCATAGAACGAGTTCGCGATGACAAAGCCGAGGAGAATCAATATTTATCCAGCAAGCGATTAAAAGACCATAATAGCGGCAATGACGAGTCGCGTAGAGCTGCATGGAATCGATAGTGCCTTATTTAAGCCTCGCCTCGCCTCGTCATCATTATACTTCATTTTCTTAATTACAGCGTCCAATCACGTGAAGCGTGACGTGCCAAACTGCATGACCGTATTGTTCTTTCCATGCGCGCGCATCAATTGAACGGATAATAATAGGTGAAACAAAGCGAAAGCAGGCCAAGCTGGCGAACGTTATCCGAACATCTTATCCTCTCGGTTGTATTTTCACTCGTACCGTATCAGTATTGGGTGTTGATCATCATTGGATCGATCGCGATCGTATAGATCAACAAGTTCGATCAGCCTTGCGGCGACAATATCGCGCGCTGTTGGCGCGAAAGTCGCGAGAGCCACTTATCAGCGAGTAGTCATGCTCGTCAATGGCATTTATTTATCGATGCTTCCTGCATGTACAGTTTAATCGTTTATCTCTGCTGGTATCGCCTCGCTAGCTCGATACGTACATCGGTCTTACACGCGAGCAATTACGCAACGACCGCTGATGTTCGACAATGACGAGACAGAAACGCGTTTCACAATTGTAGGATTCTGTCCGTCCCGAGGCGGATGTAACAAGAAACACCGCTACCTTTGTTGGCTCGTGCTGGCTGCACGTCCAAGTGGTTTTGCTTTTCTTTCAATGGCAGTCTGATTATAAATTAAATGTTATTTCACTCCGTGAGATGCGTAAATCTCTCTGCTTCGATTGAGGAACTCTGGCGCGCTTGAATGTCACGACGGTCTGGCGTTTAATGTAACAAGTAATTAAGATATACTCGATCGGCCATGGCTCGTTTCCTCATTTCTTGTCGTTTTATGACGACAAGTCGCCGACTAAACTCGATCCAGCCGAGAGAAATATCTTTCACAGCAACATCGCAGCAGTGAAACATCACGAAAAACAGTTCTTATCGGGAAAATGATAACTTCACGGACTGGAATTTCGCCGGGAACGAGACTGCCGTGGAAAATCTACCTCGGTGTTGCGAATATGTAAAAAAATTCTGATGAATAAATTTGGTTTAACCGTTTATACGATAACCTATCGGCCTTATTAACTTAACTGCTTTGCGTTAGCTAGTTTCGCGGCGAATTAATTCGCTTTGTAGGAAATTTCCAAGTATAATTGCATTAAAAGTTTAAACATTGGCTGAACCGCAACTGGATAATAACTCGATAGAGCTACTTATGCGATAATGCCCCGCGTTTTCCGAGAAAATTGCTGGATGGTCAACCGCGAACGATTAAAACCGCCGAGCCGCCTTTGATCAAACAAATCTCCTGAATCCTGGAGCAGCAATTCGATAATTCGGAATTGTAAGTATCGCAATCTCGTCGCTGAAGTTCCGTGATGTGAACTGCAGAACTGAGCGTCTGCACGGCCGTTTGCGTGCAACTTTGGACAAATTCGATCGCGATTTTACGCACAGTTTACAATCTAATCGATCTAACATCGATCGCGTTGCAATCATTCGACATCTCAACGTTCTGGCCGTTCACTAGCTCGCGCGTTACTTGCTTTCGTGGATAAACTGCATCTGTGTTCGCGCTTCGATTGTGATGATTCGATAACCATTACGATGAATCAATTGAGATGTCTCAGAATCGAGAAACTGTTTAGACAAAAAATATGATGCATTCGGAATAGATTGAATAGTTCATTCTCTTTATCGGATTTTTGTATCGTTTTTTTATCTCTCTTGTATATTTATAAATATACAAGCTCTGGTTACTTATATTCGCGCAACACTACGCATATTAAACATTCAGCATCGGAAGGTAACCTCGTGACTCAAGGTCGCAGATTCGTGTCATGCGCAAGAAGCTATACTTTCACCTGCTACACAGTGATTGTCTTTCCGATTGGAATATCTCTTTGGAAGGATAGAATTCTGTAAAAGATCGTTTCTGCAAGAATATGAAATTTGCTGACACAATTTTTACCAAAAAAAATATATGTGTATTTGCCAATAGTTTCGCTAATTGAGAATTATTATCGTTAGTATTGCGATATAAACGACTTTAACGTATTCAACGTATTCAACGTATTCAACGTATTCAAATATGCATGCTTCTCTCTCTCTCTCTCTCTCCCTGTATGATAATTTTCGGAGGCTCCAAATTAGCATATCACGACAAAGCAACAAATAAAAATTAATATTCGAGCATGAGAGGTATCGAGAAAATTAAGGAAATTATCATAAATTATTACTAATAAATAATTAAATAAATTATTACTAAAATAGCTTTTATCTTCAAGGAAATATTTGTGTATTATACAACGACTAAATATGAATCAGTTTCATAATTATATCATCAAGAGAAATACGCAGAAGTCTATCGCACATATAATTATAGTGAAATCATCTGGCGACTCAGCGATATGATAAAATAATTTTTACCTTTTCTCGACAATGTTACGCAAGATAAAGCGTAATCGTCATAGAGTGACGAATAATCAGCGCGCCGAGACATGCCGATGATCCAATTAGCCGATGAAAGTTTAAATACAATAAAAGCGTCGATAAATTAAAGTACGCGATTAAATTGCCAGATATAATCCGCGCCCGTTTCTCGATCTGCGAACTCGCGGAAGCTTCGCAATCGGAGACCCACGAAAATCAATCCTGCCGTTTTGAGATTGATCAATCAATTCCGATCAGCATACGATGCTAGTCCCTGAAAACACGCGGATAAGCATGAAAGCACGTTAACGCATGCGGACGATTCGTTCGCATTTTGTTGGCGAAACGTCGGATAATGGATTCACGCAGATCTGCCTAGCCGAACTGCGAAATCTTTCCACGATGTTAAACACCACACCGTCATAAAGAGGGGCAGCAATTGGGGTGGCCGATGGGGAGCCTGGGAGATAAAAGTTCAATGTATGGTCGGTGCTTGCTGATGCAAGCTAGCAGCGCATCTCTTGCTTGCTTGCAATAAAATTTATCATTAAACGCATAATGTAAACGGCGCAGATAACGCTATCGTCATTCGAAGAAATAGCAACGCGGTAGGAGAGGAAACATCCTGGCCAATTGTGGGATTGAGAACCCTCGACGCATGATCGATCTCATTCTCGCGTGCGTGGAACACTCTGGCTATACCGTTTCATGCAGACTTTATAAATAGCTTCAACAAGCAACTTGGTTAGACAGTCCATGCCATAATCCCGCTCGCACACCTCCAGGGACTTCAATCTCCAACTACGGTCCGTGCTGACTTATCTCTCTCGCTCTGTTTCCGCTCTGTCGTGACTGTTTCGGTATCGTTCACCGTTCACCAGCAGGACCGGATTTTTGTGGTTTGTGCGTGATTTCGCATTCGGATTGTTTTCCATTTGGACCGTTTCCCGTTCTTCATTTATGTAATCGTTATCCCCACCAAGTTACAACTGCGCATTTGCGATGCTCCGTCGACTAAACGTATTTTACTCAGCGTATTTACTTTTGTATAATTTTGTATATCTATTGTAAATTATATACACGTATGTACATACATATGTAGTATACGTGGAAAGTTTGTTTATCCGAGGTAAAATCGCGAATTATGTAGTGTAACGTAACGTAGTGACACAATTCTATTTTTGCGAACGCTCACGCATACGTTACAATCGATATCAGTTACGTGGGAGAGAAGACTCGTGCGTGCGTTTGGAAATTATTTCACGTCGCTCGAATGCTCTCCGACACTCGACGGTATATAAGCGATTGATCATATAAGCTACTTCATTAATCGTGCGTCACGCGTTTCGCAGATTTCAAGATGCCCATCGATCTTTATCAACTTATCGGAAGTGCTCCATGCCGATCCGTGCGTTTGGCGGCTGCCGCTGTAGGAGTGGATATAAACTTGAAGCACACTGATCTAATGGCCGGCGAACACCTGAAGCCCGAATTTATCAAGGTGATCAGAAATAATGAGATCTTGTGCGCTAAAATGCTCATTTAGAGGAGACGCAAGGAGATCTGTAATTAGAAACGCCATTGAGCGTCTAGGATCTTCAATTTCCAAGATGCAGTCTCTTTCTCTCTTCTCTGTCTCTCTTGAATAATTTCTAATGAATGTCGTGTCGTATATTTAAATGCAGATGAATCCGCAACACACGATACCCACGTTAGACGACAATGGCTTTTATCTGTGGGAAAGGTATGGAAAATCTCTTTATCTTAAAATTTAACGAGCTTTCACGAAACCTTTTTTCTTTTTTATTAACGCGAACAAATCGATGAACAAATCGAAATGCGCTCGTTTAACGTTTTCTAGCTTTGATCTCTCATTTTCTTTTTCCATTTAATTTAATTCGTTTAGTGAAAACTGTGTAGGACACAGTGTATACAACGTCTCGCATTAATATTTCGTTCGTAAATGAAGCAATTTCAATTAGTTAAATATTGATTCGCTTACTTGCAGCCGCGCCATTATGACCTACCTCGTGAATAAGTATGGCAAAAACGATTCCCTCTATCCGAAAGATCCAAAGAAGCGAGCCTTGGTCGATCAGAGACTGTACTTTGATCTGGGAACTCTATATCAATCGTTTGCTGATTATTACGTAAGTCCCTGTATCGTAAATGGCGATGCGACAGATCATGCGTAACAATAAAATCTTTTCTGCAGCTAACGGTCATATATTTAATGCAATGATGTTAATTGCAGTACGTGCTGATATTTACTGGTGTCACCCCGGAACAGGCGAAGTACGACAAGATGTGCAACGCGTTGGCCTTCTTGGATAAATTTCTAGAAGGCGAGAACTACGTGGCGGGAAAAACTCTGACACTCGCTGACCTTTCGCTGGCCGTCACCGTCTCTAACTACAAGGTAGGAAATTGGTCTCTTCTCAACATATCGTCGATTCATCTGCAAAATAAATGCGCGTGGATCCGTATGACAGCGAGACCGTGAAGAAGGAATGCTTCTCTCTTGTAAACTTGAATCGTCTTTTTTTTCCAGATCGTGGAATTTGATTTAAGCAAATACAGCAACGTTCTGGAGTGGCATGCCAGAATCGAAGCCGAAGCGCCTAAATATAAAGAGATCGAAATCGCCGGTGGAAAAGCATTTAAGGAGCTGATCGATAATCTGAGGAAGAAAAAGTAATCTGATTTTCAAAGATTGACACATTGGTGTTTTCTATTCTTTACTACAGTGTCTTTATATGTTCTGAATGTTGTAGCATTTTTATATATTTTAAATTTAAATTTAGCAAAAACATTACGCATTATAATGATTACGATTTACACTTATATCAGTGTTTCTACATATGTCAAAGGTTGTAGTAATATTTTTACATATTTTAAATGTTAAATCAACATTAAAAAACCAAAACCTCATTTCAAGTGTATCAGAGTTTTATTCGCCTCGTTATCAACACACTTGACTTTAGATAAATTTATGAACAGATAAGAGCAGATATTAATAGAACGAAAAGTGTATTGGGTACTTTAAAGTAGTTAAAGTTTCTTCTGAACGTGAAACTGGATGGAGAGATATTTCCTAGATTTCTTGATTGCACGTTTTGTATATGTCATGCGAAAAAAAGATCATTATTTAAAACTAATTATCGAAGAAGCATTTTCACAAGGGCAAAGTTGGAAATTCTACTGGTCACTTAACAATGGAAAAACTTTTAGCATAGTTCCCATAAGCGCTCTGCCTTTGGAGAATCTTGACCCAGCTCGCGGCACAGCTTTGTCGCGAACAAAAAGTTTTCATGGTTAGCGGCCAGACCAAAATCCTCCCCTTTCCACTTGAAATCCTGTTAACAGGCAGATTCTTCCATGTTATCGACCGGTTGCGAAGTTACGTTATACATACACCAACTCTCGGGAACTGTATCTATAAGGCTAGTTAATAATTAATATAATTATCCTGATGTAGAGGTTGAGTTTTCTCCCCCTTCTCCCTGCCCCTCTCTCTACTTATAATTACTTATCATTACTTTTACGAGTTCTTAATTAATTATCTCGACCGACAAACTTGAAATCCAATCTTTGTTGGGATAAAGTCCGAAATAAATTTACATAAAAATCAAATTTTACGCATTTATATGCTGTAGCCTTCCTTCCCAATATCTCTTTGAATTTCAATCATGCAGCCTTGTCCTTCGATATCTTTTGAATTTCAGTTTTGACATCAATCTGCAATCAAAAGTATCTCTTATATAAGTTTATACGTTTATACTTATTTCACAGAGGAACATATAATGTTCATAAAAATAATGTAAAATATAGGAAATCTCGTAACATTAAGTTGATAAGCGTATGCTAACATGTTGATAGCATTATGCTCAACTGTAAATAACTGTTTCGTAAATTCCTCAAATGTAAGTTTACAAATTTGCAAAAATATTGATAATTTCTTTAGTTGAGAAATTTTGTTCACTTTGCATGGGGATCTTCGATACAAACTCGAACCTTGAGTAAGTTTTTCGAACCGTGAACTCATTTTGTTGCCATTATGCATGTAATTTGCCACGATAGTCGATCTTTCTTAGATCCTCAATATCCATTTGATTTTATTCTTGAAATAGCATTTAACGATATTAGTAATTACGACTAGTAATAAAAACTTACCTTCTCTCTTTAATTGCCAATCGCAAATATATAATGGATAATATCCGGAAACTTTTAGCATAGCAATTTAAACGAGCAAGAGGACTGTTCCATTTATTAATATTATATTTATTACCTTTCAAATAATTTTTGGTATTCTTCAAAGTAAGCACATGCAATAAAGATAATTGAATATTCATTTACGTATCTCTATATACATCTATTAATACTAATCTACCAAAATATTAACGAAACATTAATAAAAAGAACGAATAAAATTCCAACAAAATAGCTTCTTCAGAACCTGTGTCAGTATTTCAACATATATCGATCGATGAGAACTCTAGACCGCTAACAGTTCTAGCACGGTATATACAGCGTAATATATACCGTGGTTCTAAACCGTTCAGTCTTCGTGCAAACCTGAAACTGCACGTCTATTAGTTTCCGCCAAAGAAAAACTATTTGTTATTAATCACATCGAAATTTACATAAATAACGCGTAGTAATTGATCAGTTCAACGTCGAACATGCCTATACAACTGTATTATATGGACATAAGTTCACCTTGCCGATCTGTGATGCTCGTGGCAGAGGCGATTGGTCTTGAATTAGAGTTGATAGAAACGAACATATTGATCGGCGAACATTTGACACCGGAATATGAACAGGTATGTGAAATCGATATGCATTTGCGTTGTTATTGCTAAGTAGAGCACTCCTGCTTCCTGTTTTGAATAAACTGATATTAAAACGAAACGAAATTCCATTTTTCTAGCTAAATCCGCAAAAAACAATTCCTTTCATAGTAGACGATGATCTGAAGCTGTCAGAAAGGTCTGCGGAAATAGTTTGACGCACATATAAGCTGCATGCATTTAAACTGAATCCTTCATACATATGGAAAACAAAGCGAAACGCAAGGAAATATTTCAGACTAAAATTACAAATTTCGAAAGGAATGTATACTATTGGCTCGGGATCTTCAGACGGCATCTTCAGAGCGAAACGAGAATCAACTTTGTTGGTCTTTCAATGGGATCCTAATTTTTTAAACGATCCTTCGAGATTCCTATCTGAAACATTTTCTCCTCATTTTGCTTTGTTTCTTCTATATTTGAGCATCTCGATTTAAATGTGCGCGTTATATAAATGGCATTTATATAACATTTGTGAGAAAAATAACATTTTAGTCGAGCTATCATGTGTTATTTGGTTGATCAATACGGCGAGGATGACTGTTTATATCCGCAAGATCCGCAAGCGCGTGCTGTGATCAATCAACGATTGTACTTCGATATGGATACACTCTTCAGCAGTATATTTGCTACTTATGTACATATACGTTCAATTAAGCAAATTATGCAACATTAAATGAAGCATGCGGAGCGATCATTATATATAACGTATCATATATATCATGTCATTATACACTTTATTACAGGCACCTGTATTCAAAAAGTTGAGCGATACGATCGATTCAGCAGATTATGAAAAAATGATAGCCGCCTTTCAATTGTTAGATAAGTTTCTCGAAGGACAGGATTACCTGGTCGGAAATGACTTCACCATCGCCGATATCGCCGTGGTTTCGTCCGTAACAGCAGCGGAGGTAATTTCATTGGTGTTGCGCGAAATGAAAAATTAGCTGTAGGGAAAACAAGACATTAAGCTACAAAGATATTTATTTCTTTTTGTCTGATATCTTTCTCTTCATATATCACTCGAGAAATTATCGATATGATTGATATCGACTGATTGTTCTCTTGTCGATAATTCACGTAAATTCGATATCTTCTTCGACGTAACACCCATTTAGGATTTATCTCCGAGAGGAGATTTCACTAATTTATTATGACAGGCTTTTGGCTTCGAGGATGTGGGAAACTTTAAGAACGTTTCCAAGTGGCTGGAAAATATGAAAACGGTCGTACCTGGTTATCAGAAGATTATCGTCGAGCCACTCGAAAGATTGAAAAACAAATATTCAGAAGGCTCAGAAGGCGAACATGAAGAAGAAAAAGAGGAAGACAAGAAAGAAGAAGACGAAGAAGAATAATACATCTCAACAGATGCATCTTCAAGATGTTCACAGCTTGTTTTTGTATCGCGTGCTATTTAAGGGATCACGTTTTATAAATAATAGGAAGCACGACAGGTGGAGGGAAAATTCTGCTTGCTATGAAAATTCATCAGGGCTTATGTTCTCGAGATGCTTTTGTAATAGCTTTTAGACCTTTATACACGCTCTAGATACGCTTTATAAACACGAAAACTAAAATAAAGATGAATAAAAAAGAGATGCTTGTAGATGATATAGACGCAATGTGTAAATTGAAAAATACATCGTTTTTAAAGAAAATTAAGTTCTAACTTAATCATTGATTTGAATAAACGTGATAATATGGAACTTGTTGTTATTATATTTTTCCGTATTGTAAGATAATGTTGTTATTAAAGCTATCGTTTAAAGCTATCGAAAAGTGATTTTATTAAAATGATGACAACGCGAATGCAAATATCGACTGATGGTAACTTAATTTATGTATCGATTCATATCCAGTGTGATAATATTCATAACTTACCATATCGCACGTCGGGCAATAATCTATTGAAGATCAGAAAAATTGCTACGAAAGATGCACAAACATTTATCTTTGTATACGATGGATATTTTATTCAATTATTTGTAGATTTTCTTCGATCATTTTTGCCGTAACATTCATAGAAATTCATTTCATCGCTGAATCGAATATATTTTAGTAATTGTTCGATTCTTGTTTCATCTATATTGGAGATATAAAGCACAATTCTCAATAAAAAATTATTATCTTCTTCTTCTGTTGCTTCCTAAAAAAACAAAAAAAATGTATTTTATAACGATCTAATGCTTATGAAGCTTCTGTAAGTTAATAAATTATTGTCGTGAAGATATAATGAATGATATAACTAATCACTTATTTATCGATAAAGGAAATTCTCCAACGCATACATTCTCTCAATACTTGAATACGTTACTTCACTGTAGTAGTTATACTAGTTGATACGAAAGTGAATGTACGGACATTCTTTTTTTATTTTGATGATCTTCTTTTGCAATTATACTTTGGAACTATATCTCTTTCGCTCTGTTATACTTCTTCACTTATTTGCAGTAATAACGTAAAATATGACATTGCAGTACTAAGTATCTGTTGTAAGAATAAATCAAGTTACATGTTCGCGTAAATTATATCGGCAAGCAAAAAGATTATAATGCAAAGGCATATGATACACTGACGTGTAGGATACAACGAATGTTATAAATTTTCGCGAGTTTTATAAGAAAAATTAAAAAGAATAAAAAGATTTTATTAAAATAAGATGGCGGATAAAGTAACGAGAAAGTAATAAAAGATCTAGTATCGTATAGGATCATGTGAACACGTATTTAAGGAGACAAGATCTAGCGCTGTTAGATGTGAAAAATTCAAATGAGAAAAGCGCTGAAGCATATGGCGAGTGTATTTGAATTGAAATATTTTACAGCCGTAAAGGGGTAAAGTGTGACTTGTAGAATATCGCACGGAAGGGAGCGCACGGTCGCGGCGGCGTTTCTTAAAACTTACAGCAAATGAGTTTCTTCGCGGGGGAAGTTTCAAGGGAAGTCATTTGTCGCGTCGCACTTACCCCCATAAAAGTATCCAAGGACATAACGGCGAAACCGCCAGCGGTTAATGTGCACGGTCGACGTGTCCTGATCATGATCATAATTAGTCCTTTCCTCAATGCCTTCCCTGGACCATTCACGGGTAAAAGATACCATTTGGAGTTGTAAGCGGCATTGGAGATAGCTTCGCTTTGCACAATGATATCGTTACACGTCCACGTATAAATGAGCAGCTGAATAAAGCCGCCTATGAAGTGAGACGCAAAAATGCATTTTCTGATAACCACATCCGTCATCTGTGAACAAACACGTTGTATCTGAAAAAAGCACGAGAGAGAGAAAGAGAGAGAGAGAGGAGGGGGGGGGAGGTTGCGGTTAATTTAGAGGTGCGAGCTCACGAGAAACTGAAATCCACCGAAGCAGATGATCATGCTGGAGAACAGCAATTGCCCGAATAGTATGATGCCAAAGACGCGCTGCATGTCGCGTACGTAACGCATGAGCGTCAGGTGCCATTGGATGCATTTTCGCAATTTTTTTAGCATCAATTCCGTCGCGTGCGATCTAGACGGGTCTTCTCGTCTCTCATCCACCGTGCTCTCGACGCATCTCTCGGTAATGATTTCCACTTCGTGGCTCAAAATCCTCAGCTGCGCGGCCACACTGATGTTGAACGTGCTGATGAAATTGTCGAAACAGAAGATGCAAATACCCGTGTGTAACGTGGAGAGTGACTGTAAAAGTGATGTCAGCAATGAGATCGAGGTGCAGAAGTCGAAATAGTTGAAAGATCTCGATGCTGATGTCCATGCCGGACGCTGACGATGCGAAGGATTTTCAAACTGTTGCTTTACCTGCACGGTGTAGGTGACCTCGTAGTACGGCGAGTGGTATGCAAAGTCGAACCATAGTTTGAATGGTAGCATTTTCTTCGTCGCGTTCGTTACTTGGATTTCTATTTGTAACATGTTATTACTTTATTATACTATTGTAATAAATCAAAGTATCTTGGATGCGACGCGGCATCGCTTTGCGGATTCTGGAATTTTGAGAGATAACAGTTGTCAATGCGGAGGAAAAAACGAGGATTGTACCAAAGAAAGGTGCCAAGACGTAATTGAATGTGGCCAGATTGACGATAAATATGAAAGTATAAACTATGATCGTTCCTAATTTATCGTACGCTTCCAGGACTCGAGTGCCAAAATCGTCATAGATCGTCATATCCCAGAAATTCTTCTCAGCGAAACGTATCAAGTCGAACACCATGTCGCGGTGGAATCTGAAGCTACCTAATTTTAGCAATGTAGTTACAAGCAGCAACGTTATGCACAAGTTGGACATCACAGCCTATGAACAACAAACCGCGAGTATATTAAGCAAGCATATGTCTCCTCCCTGTATTCTAATTATCGATTGAATTATTTTAACGAGTAATGTTCAACGTAATATTTTTGAAACATAAAGTACTGAACTCTACGTTCCACGAACTCTCCCTTCCGCTTTGCACTCCTTTCGAGGGGAACGAATGCATGAATATTATTCACTAATGTTCTTACTCACGTAAAAGTCATCCATGCAGTGATACAGATCAAGGCTCATGACGAGAGTGGCGAAGAGGATCGCTCCAACGGCATAAGCGAACGCAACGCGCAAGAGCAGGCGTTCCCTCGCTGTCTCGACGTACCAAAGGCCGACCATTTTCAGGAAAAGCCGTGTAATACGTACCGAACGATACTCCTTACTTTGCATCATCCCGGACCTCGTGATTTTCTTACGCTGTCGCGGCTCTAAGTGCAGCCGAATGGCCGAACTACTTCAGCTTAAGTGGAAACCCATTACGCATTTAACAGACGGAAAATTGGAGCGCGTTTATCTGGTGACAGGCTGCAATCATACGCGCTTTCTTCGCTGAAGCGATCAATTGGTGCTTCATGTACGTATCAGGATCAAATCTACGTTGGCAGTATGCTGATGCATTTTCGTTATATTAGCGAGAGCGCGAGTATCTTCGGAAATCGAGTGCCAATCTTACGATGTACGAAAAAGTGACGATATAAGTAATCGCGCATATAAGTTTGCATGTACGCATTTCTCTGATTAGATATTGCGTGGCACTGTGACTGTGGACAGTTCTTCGGTAGCATTTACATTCATATACGTACACAAAAATAGCACGCACGTGCTTTAGGAACACGGTAAGTAGACAAAATTGCATCGAAATTGCAAAAGTATACTTTTTAATGAACCATTTCTAGGATTCCGTATTTCCTTTATTCGTCAGTTAAAACTGGGATGTTTTATTGGGAGAGTTCTCACTCTACAAATCTGCGAAGTAAAGTGAAGTACGACGCCGCGCTGCTCACCACCTGAAGGAGAAGAGAATTAAATGTAATAATTTTGCAGGATACACATTCGCTTGCGCAGAATGGCAATCGCATATTTCTCTAATGAATTTATATACCATCATAAACGTCTCGAGAGACACCGGGAAGAAACCGCCAGCGGATATGGAACAGGCGCGCGTGGATCTTACCATAATCATCAGAATAGCGTTTCTGACTTTTTTATTGACCTTGTGAGGTAAGACTTGCCAATTGGTATTGTATGCCGCATATCCGACTGCACGACTCTGTTCTACTATATCATTCGCCGTGAACGTGACAAAGAACAGTTGGCAGGTGCAGCCTGCCATGTGAGAGATGAATATCATTCTTCTAACGAGGATCCCTCGTGCCTTTTTCAACATAGATTCATCGAGAGAATTAGCGAGTAACGCAAGTTGTGCCTATGTTCCTCTTTCATTTTCCCGATTTTCACGCTCCCGTTTGTTTATGTTTATATCCCGGCCGAAATATTGCTTCTTCGTAACGAGCAACGTTATGCCTTACCAAGAAGACTTGAAAACCTGTCACGCAAAGCAAGATACTGGATATTATCAGCTGACAAAGGGTCGTGAACATGAAGAAACCCGTCGTCTTTTCGCTGTACGAGATCAACTCGTGATACGATATGACGCATTTCCTGATTTCTTCGTAGAATTTATCCTGCTTCCTCTTTCGGTGAAACGATTCTGTGCTATCGGTACTTAAGATCCTCTCGACGATGGTCTCCAGACGATGTTGCAGAAGTTTAAACTGGCCAGCAATGTTTATGTTAAGTAAGCCCAGAAGATTATCGAAACAACAGAAGCACAAGCCAGAATGTATGAGAGATAAAACCTATAAAATGATATATCTAAAAGAAAAGCGTTATATCTAGCAATAATAAAATGCTAATGGGATATATAAAATGCTTCCAATTTCTTAGAATTTAATTAAACATTGTATACTGAACGTGATGAATACTTTGATCAAGTATTATCAGGCTTTTTTGTAGAAAATTCATTTGCAATCGAACTTCTGTATTCTAAACATATCTTAAAACGGAGAGCGGAGAACATGCTGCGCTACCTCGATAAAAAATATTATCTCAAAGGTAGGCGAAGTGGTCGTCGCACTTCCGAGCCAAATATTAAAAGGGAGTTTCCTGTCACTTTCGTTCTTCCCCACATTTTCTGTGAAAGTACGGTAGAAAAGATAAATATCTGCCTAATAATGAAACAGGAACAGGAATCTGAACTAAAATTTATGTATACTATTTTCTATATTCTTTAACGTAATTTTAGGATCAGGATACCGATTATAGGAGACAGCATATAGGTGAAAACGGTCCATTTAATGAAGAATGTAAATGTGCTTATTAATATTACTCCCTTTTTATCTATCTCTCTCAAAAGTGCCTTGCCGTACTCGTCGTATTGGGCGTACCAAAAATTGTCTTCTGTATATTTCAAAATATCCAGCAATTCTTTTCGATTATTTAAAAAGCAGTACATCTTCATTAAGATTAGAATTACCGGCATAGTGCTGCAAGCAGTGTATATAATGGTCTAAAACATCGATATAATTTATGTCATTGTGTTTGTCTTGTTTTCTGCCATTGTCTTGTTTTTAAAATCATGTGCTATCAAGGAAACAAACAAGAAGCTTCTACGTTAGACAATTGTATAAAGCAGGATGAAATAAAAGTTGACGTAAAAGTTGCGTATAATTAAAATGTTCATAAAAAGTCAAAAATAATTGCTAGAAATTTATTAAATGCTTCTGCATATCGTAATTTAAAACGCGATAGTATCTCGCGAACTTCACTTACATGAATATCGCCCATGCTGAGGTAGAATTCGGTCACTTCTATCAACAAAGCTGAAGCAAGAGCGCATAATGTATAACACAAAATTCCGTTTAATAACAATTTTTCAACTCTCGAGCTAGGAGGCCAGAAACCAACGCTTTTCATGAAAAACCTTGTTATCCGAATCGATAGGAATTCTTTTGTCTTTTTCATCGCTTACCGATCGTACTTTTGCTATTATACGTATTAGAGAAATTCGCGGTATCGCGCTACCTGCAATGATAGATATAGAGAGACGTAATAACAGGCGTAGCGCGATGATTGTACGGCACGATCTTTGCGTATGATCGAGTTATTTCTTGCTCCATTATCTCAACCTATTATCACACTAGTTGTACTGCTAGATAAGAGGGACAATACGTTATTACAGGGTACGCATTTTTCTTTCCTGAAGAAGAGAATGCATTCACGGGCTAACGTCGCTGAGATATTCGGATTAAAAGTCTGTAATAGAAATCTATTCAGATTCCACAGTATAGAGCGGAAGGAGATATTCCGTCGAGGGAGCAGTAATCGCGAATTAATCATATCTCTCCAGACTTCATATTTATGATATATTATTAATCGATGAAAGGGGAAGAATCGGAGAATATTCAAACTTCTCGAAAGCAATCGTTCTTGCTTTGCAAGCTCCACAGATTTAAGGTAAAAGACGGAATCTTGTTAGGGAAAGTCGGTCTAAACCTGACCTGGAACTCAAGCTTGATTTTGCAAGTTGTAACAACTTCTAGTTAAGAAATTCAGTATTCTTAACGAATCTGAATACAGGTAATTTATATTAAAAGAAACTTCAGAGAGTTAATTAAATTAAATTAAGATTGAGAGAATTAAGATTTTTTTAATTTATTCATGTCTAACTATTGGGTAATCAATTTTTCTAATAAATTACGTAATACGTAATACGTAATTACGGATAAATTTACGTTGGACGCATAACTGTCCGAATTAATAACTTGTATCAGATAGGAAAAGCAAGGATAATATAATGATACATATATATATGAAAGTGTACACACAATGACAATATATTATTGTATATATATTTTAATGTCTTTTTTTGAGAAAATACGTATACTTATATTGCAACTTGATATATTTTAGTTACATGGATAACGGGATTCGACATTATCACGACATTCGCTACAAAATATATATATATATATGTTTATATATTAAAAAAAAGATGAAGATTTATTGCTGCTACCAACAATAGACCGATGCGCCTCAGTTGACGTGATAACGCCAAATCGCCGATTCTTCACGTTGTTTTACGTATATATAATCTATATATGCATATATACATATATATTCAAACATATACAACAAATGGAGATTATCTCTTCCATAGCGTTTACGTGTTTGGCTTAACGGTAAGTATTTTATCATTTTTATCAATAAGAGTAAAAGATAAGAGGCAAATTGGACATCTCGCACAATAACGTCTTATTTGGTACATTACATACATACTCGGATGCGATGCTAAATACTTATCGACCTTGCTTGCGACCGTCTCCTTACTTAGTATGTTTCTATTTATTTCATTGTTATATAGATATTTATATATTTACGATATACATAATACGCACCGCGCGCTTGTATCTATATAACGCGTAACCCTTAAAGGAAAGTAAAATAAAGGAGAAAGGATGATATATATTTGGATGTTATGTAGCTAAAAAGATTTAACATTCCGACTATTCTGTCTCGAAGTGCAAGAATAAGACGAATCGCTTATTATTCCACTTTTGATGCAACAAAAATAACAGATTGGCTGCGACACTGATACGTGCGCAAACTTCCGCGCAGCAATAGTGTATTTTTTATTATATTTCGTGATATCTTATTACAGAATATCTATCAAGCTCTATTTAATTAATCAGGCTTAATTAATTAAGCTCTGTATTAATAATCAAGCTCTATTTATCGAATGATGCAAAATACGTAAAATACAGTTTCCCGCTGGCTTTTATTTAATAAAAAGGAGGATTAATTAATTTTTTCCTTTACGTGGGAAGAATATGTCGAAGCTAACGGTGACTTAATTAATAATTAATAGCAACAAAAACGCCGGAACCTTTCGCATCGATAATATCGAAATGTGCTAAAACCGCACGAATAAAGTAGCGCATGCCAGAAGATCCCCGCACAGATCTTCATACTATTTTCGTAAAAGGAGCAACGAAGCTACTGAAATGTATAAAAGCATTTCTCACAGCTATAAATAGACGTGCACTTCCGATATCTCGATGTGAAAATCTCTTTCGCTTCAAACAGATCGACGTCGTTAAACGCATATGCTCGGTTATTTCGCGTAATTGTCGCTAATAGTAATATATCGACGATCATATATCTGAGATAAACAATAACTCTTCGCATCTCGCGTGAAAAACGCAAGATTATTACGCGATATATATATAAAAAGATATATATAATAAAGAATGCCTCGCACATGATTATAAAAATCTTTTAACAGAACGCTTAACGTTATGTCTATCGGGATAAATATGCCGATTCGTGTCGCGCTCTCTCACGTGTATCTCATGCGCTATCAGAAAAATACGCTCACGATTAAGAATGACCTTTAAGCGTTGCTTTCAGATTCCCTACGCAGATTCTCATAGAGCCTCGTGGAATTAATTTCACCGATAAACATCTTCATTTGTCCCGATACATCTTGTAAATTATTCGCGAAAACGAATTAAATATTGTATGTACAAGAGATTTGACGATAAGAGTATCCTTAATATGGAATATTTGAAAAACTTGTGAAAAAGCACTGCATTCTCTTCGATATTAAAATAATGGATATGTTATATGATTACATCGTTAGTAACTTCTTTCGAAATTATCGCATGTTAATGTGATTTTTCATGCATATCTTTAGCATTTGCATTTTTCGTATAAAATATTCCTTACTTTGTTACTTTGATTGACAAATTAACGTCAATGGAACGCTTGATTGAATTTATTAATATCTCTGGAACATTTATTGATGATTCTCGATTGTAAATATGCTTAAGGGCTTAAATTATTGTTAAACAATAATTAAATCGTTAAACAAAATCGTGCGATAGAAACAAATTGCCAAACTGAAATGTTCTATGATAGAGTTCGCGGTATTTTGCAGCGCACAGTAACGTTACAGTTTGATAAAATCCCTGCCAGAGACATTAGCAGTGTTTTACTCTCGTGAAATGTATTATTGGAAAGTTGATATTAAATCCGTCCAATCGATAGAAGCGTTATTGATAATACAATTTGCTGTTCTATTCTTAATCTCGAAATTAAGGCGAGATCAGGAATTTCCGAACACATGCCCTTACAGAAAGATAATGAAATATATAGTCAATATTAGAGTGCTCCAAATAGATTTTCAAAATCTCAAATAATCGCTGGAAAAATCTCTCGATCATTTTCATAATGATCGCACGAGATGCGATCAAATAATTTTTTAATTGTCACGTGATATCATGCATTGAAGACTTTGAGTCATAAGAATTAATACAATTTAGAATTAATAAAAATCTTTTATAAATATATAATGCAGCTATATTAAATTTTTTTAAAATAGTGACATCAGCTTTTGCGGTATTAAAGTGATAAAAAAACGCACTTGATGCAAAAATAAATCAAAGTTAAAATATGATTAATATCTGAAGTACTTTGCCAAGAAGTATTTCATGAAATTACGTACAACGTAATTGCACGAAAATAGACTATTTTGAAGAACGAATTTAAAGAATATCATGAATAACATTTCAGACAAGTCAGTTAATCCTCGGGTAGTTCGAAAATCTCTTTGATCGCATTTTTCAAATTCTGATAAGAAATCGAAACACAAGCATATGCTAGGATTCGAAAAATTTGAGTAATTTTATTATTCGGATAATTCGAGGAAACTCGAATACAATGTCTTCGATAAAAAAAAAAACAGTTGAATATTTCAAGTATCTGAATATTAAATAGTGTATTATACTATATATTTCAATATATATAGATTCAATATAGTTTGTTTAGAAATATTACAAATCTAGCAAATATAAAATTATTCGCGAGATGAGAATTATTGCCGGTACAAGGCGAGAATTCAATTATTTGAAAACGTATATGATATTGAAAGTGCTCGAATTATTCGATTATTCGTTCTATCTCAAACAGAACCAAGATTCGAATCTCAAGATTGCAGTGACATTCAGATCAATAATTCAGACAAATATTCAGATCTTCCAAATACATCGAGATTACGTATTCGCTTTATATATATCGCAAATATTTCCTTGCTACCTTTACGTAACACCCAACTCACAAACGCAACGGACGTAAATTCGCAACATTCACAAATTTGCAATCTTCACAAATCTTGCAGCTTTAATCAAAATGTCCACTAATTTCCAATAAATTTCTACAGCTTCATATCGCCATATAAAAGTATAATTATCCTAGAAACATCTACATTTATTTATGCCTTATTAATCGCTTCCTAATAATTCTAAAAGCAAATGCGTGAAACTCACAAAAACTCGTTGAAGCCTGAGCAAAAAGAACGTCGCGATAAAGTTCAATTATCTAATAATCTAAATTACAGAAGAGGAACAGAGAAATGGATGTTTTCGATGACATGCACGCTTAAAGGTCCGTCGTATGTGTGTCTAGACCTATCCGATAACAACGTAGCAACAATTCACATATGTGTGTGTGAACGCACACATATGTACGTATAATATATACATGCAGACAACGAGTAGATTTAATTCTTGCGTGTGTATATGTCCTACGTATGTTATATCCATGCTCGCACATTCGATTAATAGTATGTCAACATACGTATACAATTGCAATCCAAGATTCTTTTTCTCTTTCGTTTCTCGTTTTTCTTCTTTATTTTCAAGAATCGCGACCGTTGTAATTTCAACGAGACCAATTATCTCGATACCGGAGGCACAGAAAAATGCATCTCACTGTATTCTGTAAATGCAGACATTGATCTCGCGCGCGCGCGTTTGTGTATTTCTGCAATATCGGAATGTGGAAATTACATCGGTTTCAATTATTCACATGCTCCTCGAATTGTGTCCCTTCGATTGCTATTGCCACTGGCTTGCATTGCATGCTGCGTCTTCTTTTCTCTCTGCTTTCTCGCTATCGTTATGCCTAATCGCCATCCCGCAAGGGAAAGCGAGGGAGAGAGAGAGAGAGAGAGAGAGAGAGAGAGAGAGAGAGAAAGAATTTAACTCCAAGATGGCAGCGTCACGTCACGGGTGGATATGATTTGTCCCGACTGTGTCGTGAGACAATTCACGCGTCTGCGTTGCACCTACGGTTTGCCTCGTCTCGTATAAAAACCTTACGAAAATAATTGCTCTATCGTAAAACCCGACAATTCGCTTACAGCTATGAGAAGATACCAGGGTGAACGCAAATCGTTCCGCAAAGGCCGATCGTCGCGGTTCTTAAAATGTAACGGATGGGCGAGGCTCGATCTTTATCCGCAGCGCGGAAGTTATCCGCGATCGACCACCATGGACAAAGTAGCTCTCCCTCGTTTTCTTTTCTTTTCTTTTCTCTTCCTTTTATTTTTTTATCGCCGTTACAGGCGATTCCCGTGCGACGATGCGAGGACGAACGTCGTGATTTCAGGATTACAGGAATCGCCGGCGAGATCCGTTCGCGGGCGCGAATCTCGCTGCGCGATCGAACGCGATGCGATAGACAGTGACACTCGAGAAGATCCGATATCGATTACGAGGAAACGAACGAACATCCCCGACGAGCGCGTTACATTCCGCGAATCAAGCCGCGAATGTTCCACGACCGTAACATTATCAGTAACGCAAAAGTGCAACAAGTATCTAAAAAACGTCGAAAAGACGCTGAAAAATAAGGACGTGCCTTGAAACGTCCGTGTTGATATCTCGTATGCGTACGCATCGTGCGGATCGTAAGGATCTCGCATAATTCGTAAATGTGAACAGACAATGACGTCGCACAGACCATAGGAGGGCTAACTCGCGATTAACGTCTCGGTAAGAAAATATATGTACGTAATCCTAGTACGTAATCTTAAGTACGTAGTAAATTGTTCACCTGTATGCGGAGGTAGCGTTTACAAGGACTCGATTAACCTGTTACCGCCCAAATCAACCTCAGTCTCTAGTCTATCCCGTTCGTAGGAGTTTGAAACAACGTTAAAAACCAGAGCATCGGAGCGTAATGCGAAACGCCACTCGTAATCTTATGAAAAATCCACGTCACGTCTCCATTGACATTTCCCGCAGGAACAAAATGCAGACTGTTCCCTCGGGCTCTGCAGAACGCATTAATGCCGCTAATCGATCAAGCCCCGCGGATTATCGCGCATCCGCGCGTGCCGTTGCGGATTCGCGTCGCTCAGCATCGACTTTGCGATTCTGATGACGACGCGAATCCGCAGCGTGCGAATGCACACGTGTGGACCAGGCTTGTGTGATCTTCCAACCAACCAGTTCAGCGAGCCAGTTCACCGCTGCTGATCGAATCGATCCGCAGTCGAAGTACACCTCTCGCGTGAAACAACGAATCGAGATCGATCATGCCCCGCCGCACTCTCCGCTGGAGCTCGATCATTGCATAAAGCCTGATTCACGCTTTCCACTCCCGCCCCTCTTAATTACGCAGCTACCGATGAGTGTTGCGCGCGATTAATTGTCTGTCAGAGAACACCATGTGTCTGCAGTCGAGAGACACCGGCTCGACCCGACTCGACCCCTGTTCGCTCGCGCGGGTCATCATCACCAATATCATCGTCGTCGTCGTCACTCGCCGCGCTAATTAACACACTCGAGAATATATCTGCAATCCTGACGAATTCGTACTTTATATTTAATTGGTAGACTTAAGTTTATATATATATTTTTTTCTCGTTTTCGCACAAACATATTGTCGAAATGACATACAAATATCTCGACACAGAAGAGACCCTAAGGATATCGTTAAAGCGTAATTCCGTCTTTCTCGCATCTTCGGATTACAAGGCCATCTCGTCGTATCGTTAGGCAAACAATTGCGCGGCCGTCTGCGGTGACGCACAGTTCTTAGAAATTAGTAATTTATTACATGTACGCAGTAATATGGCAATGTTACGATAATATGTAAACGACGCCGTCTCCCGTAACTGGCAGGGCGACGATCGTTCCGACCGGTTCGCCGGAAAAGATCTTCTCAGTCCGTTCCTCTCTCGCTCGTCCTTGCCGTCGGCGATTTCCGGTTCGATTAACGATCACGTCGGTCATCTATGAAGGATGACCCATAATTCTCGAACCGGCTGATCTCGACCAGATTTCGGCTTCAAACATGCATCAGAGCGGCCGGTTGAGGCGCAAAGGCCACCGCGTACTCGCGCGGTTCCCGTGGTCGTCGGGTCAGGTATATCAAATCTGCGCCATACAGCGAGGTCATGTACTCGGCTGGCGTGGCCATGATTACACACCGGTGTGATTAAATATGTAGGAAACATTGCTGTCCTGATGAACCGGCGGCCCGTGCCAGACGCGTCTCGTCGACGAGTTGTTGTTGTTGTTGTTGACGTAGTAGGAGGACTTTCTCATACTCGTGGAGGAGGACATCATCGCGACGGTCTCGTAGTATCTGAGCTTGCCGCAACACCGACCGCTTTTCAAAATGGCGATGAAGCCGCGCCGGTACTTCTTGTTGAAGAAGGCGTAGAGGATCGGATTTATGCAAGAGTTGCTGGCGCCCAACCACTGAGCGATCGGTGTGGCGATCGGCAGGATCTCGTCCTCTCTTTCCGCTACGTCGCCGCCGAGCTTGATCACGGCGAAGATGACGTAGAGGGGCAGCCACGAGAGGACGAACAGTATCACGACCACCACCAGCATTTTTACCACCTTCACCTTCGACTTCTGCTGTATCCTCTCCATCTGAGCGTCCTTGGTGTCTGTGGGTATGTGTCTGCGCCACACCTTGATCCATATGAGGATGTAGCAGAGCGATATGAGGATCATTGGCAGCACGTAACAGAGGGTCAAGTTGCCGATCAGAAAGAACAGGGAGCCATCCTCCGGATGTGGCCATGTCTCCAGGCAGAGCCGCAGATCCGGATCGTCGTCGTAAATGGAGACCAAATCGAAAAACAGCAGCCAGGGCGACGTCATCGTCAGAGCGATGAACCAGATCACCACGATCATCATGCGAGCGCGCCGCTTCGTGATCTGGCACTTGAGCGGCCACCAAATCGCCAGGAATCTGAAGAACGTAAACCAGAGGGAAGGTTGTTAATCGCTGAATTCGAATCTTTCTAGCTGAATGTGCAAGTTTTCGTCGGATTAACAGGTCTTAGATTAGCTACGTTCGAGAAATCAAATGAGATGTAACGAGAGACTGATACTGCATCATTTATCAAAATTATTAAAATATTTCTCTGGTCTCTATATTCTTCATTCTGATTAAAATTTCTAGAGAAATATAGTATTTCAATTTTCCTGCAACCAAGAACAGTTCCGTACATGTTCAATTCAAGTGAACGATTGCTTAAAAGTGTCAAAAATAATCTGCGATGTCATGAGATGTCAATGTAAGTCAATTATTACTTGACTTTAAGAAACGAAGCTTCAGCTCCGCAGAAAGAACCAAAGAAGAATTCAAATTTCCGAGTCGGACAAACCAGTTCTCCGAGCTGGTCGCCAACCAGCTAGTACGATAAGTACCTCGTACTTTAGTATTCAAAACGCGAAAAGATATTGCCGAAACGAGAGACTGCCCGATTCATTGTACTAGAATGTAGTATAATTGCTTGACGGATAGCGAGGCGAACCAGGCGACGCCTACGCGGGAGCAACAAATAACATGCAGCTGTTGCTGCGTTTTTAGATCTTACATATGAAATTACCGACAAACATTTCATTCGCTCTTTTGAAAAATGTTTGTGCCAGTTACGCTCCGGCGCACATGCTGCGAGCTACGCGAGGAATACAAACGGAGAGTATTTATGTGACGCGAGAATTTCCCCCGCCGTCCGGAACGAAATTATCTGGAGAAAATCTATCGGGGAGAGGGGGTGTGGTATCTCGTCGGTATCGCCTAAGTTGATCGCCGTTGGATGAATGAGTGAAGCGTTTATTAATTTTCTCGCATGTGTTTCTAAAGATAGAAAGGACTAAAGATGGAAAGGACGATATACTTATCGTAATTGAGAGATAATCGTTTAATTAAAAATACTGACGCGCGCATGAGTATCCTTTTACGTGAAGAGCAATACACGAATGACGGAACATGTGACTCGGGGAAAAAAAATATTATCCATGATGAGATATTATCGTGCAGCTATCGCGCAGGAAAATCTTGAAAGGATTTTTGAAATTGGAATTAAATTCGATGCAAAGAGAGAAGAAGCAATTTCCACACGGGATCTAGTGAAGAAGAAGGGAATGTTGACATAATTGCAAGGACAGGGCAATTATTCAATAGATTCCCAGCATCTACGCAAATCATGTTTGCCCTTTGGCGTGTAATATAGCAAAAACGCAAAGCCAAAAGTTGTTTAAATCGCCTTGAAGCAGCAGCGATGAGTGGACCATCGATCACGACGACGACAACGACGACGCCGCGGCGTCGCACGGTAAGGACAGCCGGCGATATTTTCGTTTCGGAGTCTTATATTAATGAAGGTAAAGAAAGAGAGCAAATCCGGACGAGATCTGCGCGCGGATAAGGCGCGCATCTCTCCAATGCAGAGAAGCAACGGAGCACTCGTGACAAAAGCTCGCGGGAGGGCGCTTCTTCGTCTCATTAATTAAATGGCCCACTAACCCCCGCGGGAACATCGAATACTTTCTTTAATGAGCGTTCCTCTCGCGATCCGGGCGCGCGGCCTTCGAGTTCATTAGGTCGCCACTTGGTCGCAGCAGCCGCTCGGATTCTCGCGGTCTCAATTGTCGCGCGATCACGCGCGAGCAGGGCCCTTCTCCCCGTTATCGGCGTGATCGGCGTCCTTCGATGTGATGAATAAACTTTAAATACTGTCGCGTCGTGCGACCTTCCATAAATCAACGCGGCCGATACCGATCTATGAGCGCTCTCGCGGAGCGCGCGGAGTTACTTCCGAGTGGTGCACCGGCACGTTTATACATTGCACTTATCGCGATATGTATAATGCAACGAGCCCTCTCCAAGTCCCCTACCGAGGTGCAGATGAGATGCAGATGGTGAGGAAGGTCAAAAAAATCTATGCGGAAATCTGGCTCGCCTATCGAGGCCAGCTATGGCAGTGGGGCGAGCACGGTGTTTGCGCCGATGATCCAACCCTGTCTATATAAGGGGATCGATTTCCCGTGCCGGCAACACTATCGATCCTGCGTTATCCTGCGTGTGTTTGCCAACGGGGAAGCCGATAAAACGTTTAACATGTTCAAACTGGCAAGTATATCCATTGTACGATACGTTTGTGCGCGTGCCCATGTAACGTCTACTTTGTGTGATTCCATTACGAGATGTATCCGAGATGCATAGCGCGCGCGCGCGCGCGCGCGCGAAATGTATTCATAAATCTGGAATAGCGTCGTCTGGTTATCGCGGAATATCGAGAACGTCGGTCTTCGATATTCAACGATCGAATTGCTCGAATTGCTCGAAATTCAGCAGTGATCAGCAACGCTGCAGAGATACTCATCGCGTCGCGCTTCCAGGATTACAATTCCAGGTTCGCTTTGATCCCCCAGAAGAAACTAGCGTTCCTGATAAAGAAGCGCGAAGAAGCGTACAGAATCTTCTCGAGCACCGGTTGCCGGTTGCTTCATAAATTCGCTTAAATCGAGAGCGCTCGGATCCGCGTCGATTAGCGAACGCGAAAATCGATCAACCCCGGTCCACTGTGCAATCCTCTCGGGAATGCGACGCCGGACGGGGAGAGGGGAAGGGGGAAGAGGGGAGGGGCGGGGGCGAATGCTATCGCGGAGGTTACGACATCGTGAAAAGCGCGATGTCGCAAACGAAATGGCCGCGAAACTTTCGTCGGTCCCCCACGCATAATCGAATTAGCATATTCCGGAGGAAAGTGGAGAAGAGGCAGAAGAAGAGGCAGGTCGCAACAAAATCGGCTTGCAGTCGGGCGAGAGAAAGAGAGAAAAAAGAAACAAAAGAGATCGATGCTCCATTCTTGGCACATAGGACCGTGATTAATCGAAAGAAAATGACAATACCGAGCTCGCGATCGGCAAGAAGCGGGCAGCCGATCAGGCATAGCCGGAGGAAACGCTTATCCGTTGAAGCACACTTCCGACATTTTTCATAACGCTCGTAAAAACGGGAGTGTGGGTGAATCTTGCGACGTGTTCCGCTTTTAAAAGCGTAATCATCCCTAATGTCTCGCAGATCCTTGTGCTAGCTGCCGCGCTGGTGGCAGCCACATGTGCGCCGGCGCCGGTACCAGTGCCAGGGCCATTGCCGGTGCCAGGACCAGGACCACTTCCGGTACCAGCACCGGGACCATTGCTGGCTCCGTATCCGTTGGTCTACGCGTCGCCCTATGCAAAGCTATATCCATATTATCCGACAGTGGTTCCTGTGCCATACTACAGCACCGGTTACTACAACGGTAGGTGGATCCAGCCGGGTTCACCCTACGTCTACTGACATTGATCCCGATTTTCGGAGAATGGCTGATATCGGTGCAGTCTCGTCAGATAACAACGCGCAGTCGATAGGAACGCGCCAAATGACTCTGTACCGCGGAACATATGATCGCAAATAAAGTATTCTCTTATCGCACGCACGTGCTCGATCCGTATAACTCAATCTATTCCTTTCTTTCTCGCTGAAGTCTCTAATTCCGTTTAATTCCATCCCGCGAGATCCTGAGATCTCGAGCTACTTCCTTACGCTTTCACATTTTACGTTCACCGTTCGCTCGAAGGATTTGTCGTAACAGCTGACGACGCATTCGTAGCTGGAAAGCATTTCGTCGACTGAAAACACTTTCAAGAAAGAGAGAAAGAGAGGGGGAGAGAGCAGGTGCGATTATTTCAGGGGAATGATTCACTTATTCTACGGCGCGTTGTGATTCCGATGAATGGAATGCTCCCCGCTGGCGGAGCAAGCGAACAATAAGACTCACTGGATTTGTATTTAAAATTTTATTAAAATTCCATTTGTGAAGGAGGATAGGATTCGGGATGATGAATGATCGAGAGACGGAGGTCCAAAAATTTCGTCGACAGACTACAAAGAAAGGACGAATGTGGAGAAAGATAGCGGCCGATTCCGCGCGGCGTGTCGCTCCTGATTGGTCCGCGCGCACGTGTCCCTTTTGGGTCCGTTCTCCCACGGCCGGTCATGGGCCTGATAATCCGTACAGTGGGGAACGGCGCGAAGAAGAAAAAGATGAAGAGAGGGTCGAAATCGGCGATCGGGGAGTGCAATTTGGTTCCTTTCTTGGAAAGAACCACGGTCTTTCCATCGAGGACGATTTACGAGGGAAGAGGGGATGTGTGTTTGCGTGCACGTGTGTGTTTCTTTTTCTTTCGGGGCTGTGTCGTCGTAACTCGGTGATGGAGTTTACGCTGGCTCTCCTAGTCTAACCATGCAGAGCGAGACCATGGCCGGCAAGACCATAACCGTGGCCGGCGAGACCATAACCATGGCCGGCGAGAACGGTCTTGGTGACGACAGCGGGAGTGTGAACAGCGGGAGCGACGGGTTGAGCGATCACGTGGGCGCCATAGGAGAGCGCTGGACCATGCGAGACGACCGCTGGGGCGACAATTGGGCCGATACCATGTTGGATGGCAACGCCGGTGAGACCTCCGGGAGCGGCAAGGGCGACAGCCAGGATGGCAGCGAAGATGGCCTACAGAAGAAGATTGTCAAGCGTGTTAGAAGCCTGCCGATCCCAAATATTCTCTCGATCGACCAACATTGTCGGGAAATGACCTTGTCATTCGGTAGAGAACTCCTAGAACTCGCGTCGAGTCGGTCACGTGTCGAACGAACACTCGGGTCTTTGGTATTCACGACGAGCCTCGCGGCTCGGAACTGGTTTTACAATCATCACGATAATATCGGGAATAGAGCGAGTCTTATGCGAGTCTAATCCAATCGATCCTAAAAAATGACCCATGCGACCTGCTAATCGAGAAATGTTTTGCAAGAGATCGCGAGAACGCGAGAGGGGTCAATCGGGGGGAGATCGCGTTAAAAAATGCAGCGTGCGAGTTGCATTCCGCTTTGGCAGCGACGACTGTTGATTACAATATGCATGCTTCAGTGATCCCGCTCGCAATAGATTTTTACTAGGTAGAGAGGTGGTGGTCGAGACCGGTGAACGGCGTAAGGGCGGGTTCGCCTATGCGCGCACACACCGGAGCGCAAAGGTCGCCGAAGTAAAAGCCGAAGAGCGGAAAGGCTGAGAATCCTTTTTCTCGTTTGTATACGTATGCAACGTGGGATAGCCGGCTGTTTCTTTATTGATCATGGAGGCGCGAGAGTGACGACGAAAGAGTTTCCGCGGCGTATTAGAAGGCTGTGTTTACTCGATACATATAGACTTGCGAACTTCCCGAGGTGGAGAGGAAAAGGCTTCGCCGATGAGAGAAAACGAAATCTCGCGTCATCGAGCACTCGGAAAATAGCAGCGCAAAGTGCAGCATCTTCGCCGTGCGTCTTCGTTACGAGAGTTCGAATTCTCGCTCGGCGTCCCATATGGGAACGTCCCCTTTTATAAGAGGTATTGAGTTTAGATCTCGTCGTCGATGAATCGTGTCGAATGGTGTCTCGAAAATCCGAATCGAAAGTAATCAGAAAATAATTACGAATCGACAAGATTAGCAGAAATGTACTGAAACGCCTGTTTTTGTTTCTAGGAAATCGGCATTAAAAAAATTGATTGATTTATTGCAGGGACACACAATAAGTCAAACAGTCAAGCATATATATCGAATTGACAAAGGCGCAACAATTAGCACGCAAACAATCGAATTCTAGACAGGGCCTTCTCTTTATAATCGTGATCGAGAAGAGAACCGAGGAGATCTAACGATCTAGAGATTACAACTAGATGAACTGTTTTAGCTTACCAGCTTGAACATGGTGATTGGTTGTGGATTACTTGTTACTTCTTGGAAGTAAGTGAGCTTATGCTTATTCCAACCACTCCGAGAGCCTTATATACCGCGTTCGATTTTTAAAAATCGCTTAAATTTAACCACGTGACCGATCGTGATTCGTATGACGATATAGGCTGGTCAGTTGAGTCAGCCGATCGCTGAACTGGTGGGGTGACCGTGTGACCAATCATCTCCGTGATACTGGTTTCAACGTCCCACCGGTTCGCCAATAATGCGCTTTCAACCCTTCGCGCGGATCTCAAGAATTGGGTTAAAACACTTTGTGCTGTAAGATACCGGTACGACAGGACCGATACTCATACATATCCGATCACTAACACACGTCAACACGCACAATGACGTAGATAGATACGAGCAATACACTGTGTACGCGTGTGTTTGGGATAAGTATATACCACATATATGAAAAAGAAAAGAAAAGAACTTGCAGCTGATGTTTCGGATGCAAGGTGCCTCCGTAAAGACGCAAGACCAAAATACAAAGCGTGAATCCTTCAATCTCTGTTTCATATTCTTTTCGAGCATTTCGCGGACTAGATGAACAATATGACAAAGGATTTCTGTAACTATTCCGAGTACTCTCGATTACATTTTTACGAGAAGGAAACCTCCTCGAGCAAGAACGGCGTTCGCCTTTATCGAGGATCGAAAGCGTACAGTTTCTATGCAATGGAATTCCATTAATCGAGAAAGTCAAACTGTTATCGCGACGTTTGCAAATTTCGATTCCTCCCTCTCGAAAATCAGAATCGGTCATCAGAGTTACAAGAGATTTGATTCACGAGATTAACTCAGCGGATCCGAATCGTCATCGTTCACATCAGATTATTCGTTTCTTCATGCCTCCGTGAATATCCGAAAGTTCGACGCAATCACGAAGATTAGAACAGTCCCATCATTTGGTAAGCGAGTATCTGAAATTACGGAAAGAGCGATTTAACTCTGCCCGATGCGGCGAGAGTTTCCGGGGATTCTCCTCCGGGCAAATCAAACTTTTATCAATGAGGAGTGTGACATAATTCGCGTCTTTCGCGTCTCCCCGCGCGTCCAGCGCCCTAGGTCCCTCGACTCAGGTAACGCGACGGGATATTATAACACGGATTACGTTGAGAAACGTCGGCAAGGAAATGCACGGCAATGTGGCAAGTGCGATCGAATATCACACGTTGCTTCATGCAAGTATCTTTGCCGTATCTTTCCGACTGAGGTCTTTGTACGTGCAGACGCAGGCTGGGAAATGACATAAATTAGATAAATTTATTTGTTCACTGATTGTTTCAGGTAAAACGTATAATGTTCTAAATAAAAGAAACGGCAATGTTAAAATTATCCCCTTTGCATACAATTCTGCATTGATTCCGATAACAAATAAAAAAGTTATTTATTCTGACACATTTATGTAGTGATATGAATACGTGTGTATATGTGTATATGTTTATTAATATAACGTGACAAAAATAAGGTATCGCTAGATTCTTAGCATCTCAGCAATTCCGCTTTCATCCAATTTCATTTATTAAATGCTCTTCTACGAAACGTTGAAAATAACATCGCGGACGAGACTTTGTCTCACATTTTCTCACTTGTGCGAGATCTGTTCTGTCAAATACATCTACACGCGCGATTTACGGTCTGTAACTTCTGGCGTGAAACAAACAGCAAAGCTGCTGCCTCAAAATTCCCAAATTGGTCCCAGTGTCTCCTGTCGAATGCGGATTCATATCCGTTCAGATTCATTGAAGCTCTGCCCTCGTTGCGAAACGAGAAGAGAGCATCCTGAGACAGGAAGAAGATATATTTCCTGAGCCTGACTGGCTTGGTTGCATCGTCGACCACTTGACGAGGATGGGAAGATGCATTTGCGCGCGAGATAGGCGAAAAGACAATTCCCAAAGTTCGGTGGCGATCCGTTTCGCCAAGCAATTTCTAGAAGATCGATCGCTTCCGAAGATCCTATAAAATTATTTCTAGGCTGCTCGATGCAGGCATCATCCTTCGCCGTCTAACGCGAAACTGATAGCGCGTCATACACGCAAAAAAGGAAAAGAAGAAGCAGATTTCGCGTTCAGATAAATCGCGTATATACTTGTCCACGAAACTGTCGTTTCATCCAATTCAGATTTGTCAAATTCGGATCGCGATCGGCTTGCCGCATTCCCATTTAAACGCTGGTTTCGTTCGCTGCACCATTTGTCGTCCCAAGCATTTTTCATATAGCTATCCGGTCGTGCATCTTTATGACAATGCACGAACGAATAGTAATAATTTGTGTCATGAATGAAATACGACGAGCACGTTTTATCCTCTCGTGGGAGGCGTGGGACTCACGTAAGAAGTCAAGCGCGTCGTTCGCATTCAAAGAGAATCACCTTGAGAATAAATGCGCGTGATTTTCATTCAGTATGAATTTAACGTAAAATTATATGCTATCGACTGTTTTTTAATAAAATACCCTCACATAAGAACGGTATATAAATAGCGCGTATATTAATGGCGATACGTCGCTCGTGACACAGCGCGATACATTGTTTCCGCTATTAATATTATGCGATACATTTTGAACGCAGATATAACGTTTATCAATTATCACGATCGATACCCCATAATGAAAGCATATCGATAATGCATGCGTTATACCAGGGTCTATAACTATTATCCGTGAACGCATTGCATTGCTGATGAGGAATAAAGGTGTCATAATACAGTCTACTGAGGTTGCGGCAAGAAAGCGCTAAATTTCATCAGATTTTATAAAAGCAGATTTATTTATATATAGAGATACGATACATATCTATCTTGCAGCCCTCAATTTACCTGATTAGAATAACGTGACTTTTTCTACCGCGAGCCGATAAGCCGATTCAAAAATGACAAGTTCGTCAACCTTCGCCAGCCGTTCGAACAACCGCATATAAATTCCCGCATATAAATTTATTATCCGGTTCGCATAACAGGTTCGCCTCTGATCGTTTCGTTTTATCGAGCAAATGTTTAATTCGTTCTAATATCGGCGTAATCTCTCGCTCGTGTACATGCGGCTATTCATCTGTGAAATTTCAGGCGAGCTTCATTTCGCTTTCAATGAAGCCAGTGTTCTTCTAGCAAAAGATCGTCGTAAATGGCATTCGAATTAGCACAGGCGTAGCGAAAAAACGCGCGAGGGCAAAACGATAAACCGCGCTTGCGCATAGACCACGCGCCAACACCACACGGCCACGCGCCTGGGTGCGTCGCCCGCCGCTTCGCGCGACTATAAAAGACCGACGAGAGGTACGTACCTGTCCAGAGACACCGCGACTAGGCTGTAGACAGAAGCTGCCACGGAGACGCCCTGTATATAAGCAACTGCTTTGCACATAAACCATCCCAGGATCCACGCTGAAACACAAGTTCGTCATTTATCGTTTCGAGTATCACTCGTGGAACTTTGGCCACGGCTAGTGGCCAAAGGTCACCTTTTAGCGCGAGAAGCGGCGATTGGAGGAATCTACGAGAATCGAACTCGTTACAGGGACGCGCTTTATACTAACAAATCACAGACTAAGTTACGAGTAATTACACATATGCGAGGGAAAAAAAAGAAAAAATCGTTATCGCGCGTTCCTGTCGTTCCAAGACGACAATCAATCGCGCGCGGAAGCGGGCTCAAAACAAGGGAATTGTTTCGAATCATCGATCATTGTCAGCGATCGATGGCATGGTAGACAATTATCTAAAATATGATATCGAGGGAACGTTTGACAGAATATGATGGACGAAAAGTTCGTCGCGTTCTCGAAATAATAGGACCGTACAGGAAGGGAGCGGGCAGGAAGCGAGTGAATAGCGAGAGAGGTTCATCAAAGGTCACTCTTGGATATCGAGCGATGCTTGCAACCACCGTCTAGGATGTCTAGGACGCAACATCGTCCAAGTACAAACGGTACGCCGTTATTTTCAATTTTCGCTGGTCTCACCTCATGCTTCTCGCCGATTGGCGGCTATTTTCGCGAAAAGATACTGCGCTAGATCGCCGTTTCAAAGTCGAGAAGGAGTCGTGCCGTAAATTCTAACGCGCATGGAACAGAATGGAGCGGAATGGAGCGGAATGGTCCACGCTCTGCTGCTCGTTCTCGTGCATGATGCACGATCTTCAGCGCATACATGTGCGATAAATAATGAGCAGCGTGCGCTCGCTGAGTACAAGATGCAGCGACAGGATGTTAAGATGCTCCTAACGTGTGCCGAAATGCTCATCCGTTTAATTTGATCGCGTTTTATTTCCCTGCGTCGCGCTAGCTTTATATCGAGCAGCGATCTCTTCATCCGCGGCGCGTCTCTGCCGAAGTTATCGTTTGCGTATTTCTTTCGTATCATCTTTTTCGATGGGAAGCACTACTTTGATACTGGCTGGCGTGTACACCTTAACGCATCCCTCTATAATCGCTTGCCGTAATTAAAAGCCGCTGCATTGGTGTAGAATATTTTAGTTATGAGCGATTGGAACGAAGGAATATATCGAGCTCTTCGGGAATGTTAACTGATGATAATCATCTTTGATCAGTATCGAGCGACTTTTGCTTGCTCTTTAAAGATAAAATGACTTGCGCTAAAATGCTAAAACATTTTCTTTGTGTCTCAGCATTTAACGTTGACGATTTGAATGATCGCGGAAAGGTATTCACATTAGTATTAAAATAGATTTCCTCTCCCGCCATGTCTGACATTCAGTGACAGTCATTTGATTTCGCGGAGGCAATTAACTCCGGATGTGGAAGGTGCATGAAGTTTTTGCATAACGTTCCGCGGATCCCGAAGGATCCACGAAGCGCGTTTAAACAGACGGGAATTTAAACAGATTTATCATTGGAGTCTACAATCGTGTAAAATACAATTGACGAAAGCAGTGGAAGGAGATAAGGAGGGCCTTGAAGACTCGAAATTCGATTTGGCAAGCTGATTTCCGGTCCTGCAGTGGCATTGAACATTCGCTTTCGTTGAATGCCGGTTTCGCTTGACTCGTTTATTCCCGATACGGTTATAACTTTCGGTTATATAATGCGAGAAGCTTCGTGCAGCTGAAACTTGCTCGAAAATAGCGCGGTCACTGTCGCGCTAATACGAACACGCGTCACAGGCAGGAAGTTAGATCGCGAGAAGTGGCGAAACTTGTGCGGGGAATCCGTAAGATTCGCAAGCATCCATCCTACAATCGGACAATCCCGGATGTCCCGGATGGGACATTCGAAAAGTTCCGCGCTGAATAATACACACGGCCGCGCACGTGACTCGTGAGCCGTGGCGCGAGTTTTCGCTTCCGCGCGATCCGGTTCGAGATCTCGAGATAAATGCGAAAGCTGCTGCGTTCGAGATAAATCAATAGGTCTCTGTCTGCCCAGCGAGGACCTACCGATACGTTGTCATTGTAGCATGGAAAATTGCACGCCGGTGGAAAGAGAGCGAACAACGAGGATATTAGAGTCCGCCGATGGTCGACGATGCATCGGTGCGGATAACTCGCGAGACGAAGAAATAGCCTCGCGCTATATGCAGCCGCTTATTGGTCTTTTGTAGGTATGTAATTACATAATTGTCCCGCGACATTAGTATTTTCCTTTCTGTTCTACTGCGAGAGGAAAATCGATTGCGCCACTTTACAAAGGCTAACGCACGTAGAACCAGTTTCATAACTCCAATGCAACGTGTAATAACGATTGATAATGCTGATAAAATGCTCGATTCGCTTTATTAGAAGCGATTCAGCCATATATATTGTTCTTATTTATGTGTTCGCATGTATAACCAAGTATCAAGTTTACTCAAGAGACAAGGGCGCCGTGAGGTGAGACCGCGGTTCGTCAGCGGTAATTTATCAATCATTTATCATTCCCGAGAACGCTAATTAATACTTAATCGAGTCAAACGCGGATTTAGAATTCCCGATCACTTTTGTAACAACTTAATCCCTATCTAGAATTTTCCTAGATCATCAGCTACCTTTATTTCATCTCTCCTTTACGGATTAGCTCCCTTTACGATCACCGTCTCAATCGAGCTTTATCGCGCGATATGAAAACCGATCACAAACTTGTTTCCCGATAACGGGGCGCGATATCGCGCCTCTTCGCGAAACTGGCCTTCGGCGGGAGATCAAAGGAAGAAAAAGGACTGTCAATCATCGCGTGAAAACGCGTCAGTCAGCGCGGGGCGAGCGAGTTACTTCAAAGTCACGTTCAACTCTAAATGTCAAATTTTCGCCTGCGTTGCACGCGCGCGCACGCGCGTCTGCAACGGCCGTCTGCATATTACTTTCACTGTCTACGCTCTATTGGATAAGCCGAGGCGTAATCTATGCACATTGCTGGTTTGATATCGCGACTTGCACCAGCCGTGCTACATCACACCGCATTACAATATCGGCTAGCAAGGAACGGCCTGCAGCTCTTTAGCAGCCTCGAGAGGGATATAGCGTTACCATACTGCTATTTAATTACGGGGACGGGAAAGTTGAACGGCAAGAACCTCGTCGAGACTGACGGGAAAAGCTGGAGCCGTTTCCGATGTGCGCTTCCGAAACGCGTCGACTCTTCGTCGATTCGATTCTGGGAGAATCGAGGGAATGGGAGCACGCGTTACATAAGAGAGTTACCAAGGGATTTTGGATTGAAATAAAAGTCGTCTATCGATCATTTGGAATATCCACCGCGACGTGCTTCGAAATTAAAAGCGTGTAAATACGAGATCGTGAACAAAAGTGTCACCGATATCTTTTATCAATCGACAATTCCCGCCAAACACCCAGACTTGAGGATAAGCTCTTGCTTTGCAATCGGCAAACTGGAATCAAGCCAACGTACATTACGGCTAGGTCGTAGATTAATTTGAACTCATGGTCGTCGAAGATTTTTCTCGAATTGTCCTTTCTATTCAACGGAAGTTGATGTTTTTCTACGTACGTTACACCTGCGATCAACTTGAAAGTGATAATTGCTGGCATATTTAAATTGTCATCAGTTATTACTGTGGCTAATAGTAAATTATAGAATTTTTAATTAATTTAGTGCCAACAATTGCGGTTAAACTATTAAGAAAATTAAATTACGGATATGAGAATAAGAGATTTATATTAATTATTGATAATTTAAATAAATCGAATAATTAATTTTATGGTGAAATATAAGATAGGCTGTGATAATATTTATATAAAATTTCATTTATATAAAAAATGTGTGATTTGATGAAATTATAGGTATAAACTAGGATTAAATACCCTATTACAATAATTAATAGCTTATTTCTAATTAGTATATTCAGTAGTTTAAAATTAGAAAATTTGGCAGTGCTTCATAGATTAAAGGAGTTTGTTTATTTAATGATAATATGCGATTATATTTACCTAATTTTTGTTATCTATTGTTGCTTTAAATTTATTTATTTTTGAATAAATTTATTTTTGATGTTAATAAGTGAGATTTAAAGAAAAAAGAAATAATTCAAATCAAACCTGGGATTAAATGCACAGATATACCGAATCGGCAAATCAAGCAGCTATATTAGCAGTTAACGTTAACTCTTACGATACCTCGTTGATCGCGAGTTTGCATGAAGAAGTAGTCGTGGAGACCGTGATGTTGCCATAAAGCGCCGAAGACGAGAGCGCGCCGTATCGGTTCGGCCACGCGCTGACAGCGCGGCGGGCCGCAGCACGCTTTCGGACATATCGGAATCCTTCCTATCGGGGAGAGGAATAAGAGAAAAGTATAGGGAGCCATGTAATTTGTCGCGCCATGAATCAGCGTTGACGTCTGCATAGCCCCATTGTGCGAATTTCGCAGTTTCGCTTCCGCGCTATCGTTCCCAATGTCACCTATTTGTCTTTCGCGTTCCGTTTCATTGTGCGAAACCGTTCGAAATGTTTCTCCCTTTGAAGCGCAGATTAGTCTATCCCACGCATATGCGAAATATTGTGCATACCGAAGGAGAGGGGAGAGAAAAATGGTAATTCAGCATAAGCGACGTGGGAGAAACGTGCTTGATCTCCCATTTTTATCGTCTTGATGACGATGTTAGAGCTACAAACATAAATAATTTTGCTTTATATTTTGCGGGCATTGGGCTTTATTATTCCTGTTTTATTTATAATTTATCATTTCTGAGCTTCATCCGTAAGATCTTCTCTGACTTTTCTCCTCTTTCTTTCTGTCCCCTTCTGTATCTGTGTGTATATAAGTGTAGGATAAGGAAAAGGAACCGTTAGTAACAGTATATATACTAGTATATATACTGGCAGTATATATACTGCCCTTTATATACTAAGGAGTGGTGTTCCACCACAGGGTTGTCAGCCAATCGTTATATATCATAATTCGATTCGGACAGGTCACATCATCCCCCGCGCCAGGGGTTGTCTAATTTGCCCTTTGACCTGGGTACAACTTTCTAAGCATATACCGTTCCTAACAGTTCCTTACTTCTACAAACGTATAACGTTATTAAGGGTTCCTTTTCCTTATCCTACAGTATATATATAAACTCGGATAAAGAGGATTATAAAAATATCCATAATTCGTATAGCGCCGATTACACAGTTGTCGGACGTCGATTTCTCTAATATCCAACGAAAAGGAATGCTTACCGTGAAACTCGCTATATACGCGGCATCGTAGAAATAGCTACATGAAATCGCATTAATTTTGATGCGCGTATACGTATCCGTGAATTGCGGCTGTCGTCGACGTATAATCGGGCATCGTCATTCCGTGCTGGACTATTTCCAGAGTTCCCCGTAATTCGGCGGATCTCTTCGAATCGTGATTGCCACCGATTCGCTGACCGATTTGCTTATCCCACGTCACGGCTGATGAAACCGATAACTCGAGGCACGAAATCCAGCGAGGTCCAGCGAGGCGAAGTCCGAGTCTGATTCGCCTCGTTTGAACAATGTTTAGAGGTCCAACGAGTTCCAGCAACTTCAGCGATCAATTCCGACGACGGTTGAGCGCCGGATGATAACGCCTGATGGTCCACGACGACGTGCATGAATCGAGCAGAACCGACGCGACATTACGTCAGACCGGGCACTTTTAAGACGCGCATATCGAGGCGTCGCCGGGGCGAAAGACAAGAATAGAGGAAATTGAAATTTTTGCGAGCAGCCGGCGGGATTTCCCTTCTTCATTGTCGGATATACACGGTCGGATTCAGCAGAGGTGCATTGCAATAAGACCCCGTGCGACCGAGTGCAGATAACGTCTTGGGCTTTACTATTCGCCACGGATATTCCAGTTGTCTGCAAAACTCTTCGCGCCGAGATCTGCATCCGAACGACCCGTTATCATCTCTGCGATTTTCCCCGATTTCCACGATTTTTTGTATTGTTGCACTGAATCATGCGTGCCATATCCGGAGGACGTAAATCCAATCCGGATTATCGGAATTGCGTGAGTGTAACATAACGAGAATGCACTTTACATTCTCGGTCCTGAACAAGCATCATCGTTCCGTGAGACAGACAAAGAGAGAGAGAGAGAGAGAGAGAGAGAGAGAGAGAGAGAAAGCATCTTTTTCGCAAACTCGTAAAAAGAATCGCGATCGTTTTCGTCTACCGAGCGTGATTGGAACTAGCCAAGTGGAAACGCTGATGTAACTTTGCGAGGTCTGCAATCATGAAAACGTTATCGCCGGAAGTGTAATACCTGGCGTCGTTATTAACGCGTTCTTCATCGTTCCAGATGAAACTTGAATGAAGACAAGAACGGGAGGGAAGCCTTGATGTCTTTCGGCGCCGTTCACGAGTGGCCGCGGAAATTCGAAATTCTGCTAACTCATCGCGACACGATAACGCGAAATCTGGATATTCCTCTCCCCCGAATCTCAGATTTTAAAATAGCAGGGTTTTTCAACGACAATGTCAAAGCTCGGTACTGCATCGGCGATGATTTTGATGCTGTCCGAGTTTCGTTTCACGCTGCATGAGCGAAATTAAAGGCAATCTTTCGGCAGTTTCGACAAGACGCTTTCAGACACGGTTATGGCTGCTTCATTTCTTCTGCTGCTCTATGAATAATCAGGGCGATAGGTTTCACATTGTGCTAAGTGCTGCATAATTATTCATGCAGCATAAGAGAAAAATGATGCATAACGAGTATAGTCGGGCAGTTGATGAGTTCGTACGTGTACGCGCGCGACGACACATTGTATCGAAGACTCGCAAGAAGTCTCCGTGTAAACTCATCAAAGGAGCACAAGATTCTGGTCTGCATTAAGAATCCAGTGCACTTGACGAATATCTAACAAGCTTAATGTTACACGATAGCATTTTGCGAAATTATGAACGAAGCGCTTCGATTTCCATCGATCTTTCTCGCCTGTTTCTTCATAAAACGAGATGCATGTCTCCGGAGCAGCTCGTAACGTATCTTTTGTGCTTGCATTCTGGCTACGGTACTCGATCTTCGTGACATCGGCTAGGAGGAATTTCAATCGAAAAGCTGTGACCTCGTAACTAGCGATATCAAGATACCTCTGTCTCTCCGACGATTCTTTTCTAATAAACTAGGAATTTTGCACAGATCGATCGACACGCGATACCGACTGTCACCCGAAAGATACCCGCTTGTTTTACGAGCTCTTTTAGACAATTTCGAAGAGATTAGCTCAGTCACAGCCACATTCCTAGGCCTTCCGACCTATTTGAGCAGCAGCGGGAAAGAAGGAAGTAAAGGGAGCGAATCAGTGTATCGCGTGCCGACTGCGCGTTTTCAGGCCGAAACACGCGCGCATATCTGCAACTTTATTCTCACGTATCGCGATAATATTGGCGTGCTTCATGGCAGTGCTATTTGCATTGTTGCATTAAATCATGCGTGCTATCTCCAGCGGACGTAAGTCCAATCCGGACGACCATTGTAGGAATTGCGCGGGTGTAACGTAACGAGCGCTTTACATCCTCGATCCTGAACGAGCGTGATCGTTCCGTGAGACAGAGAGAGAAAGAGAGAGAAAGAGAGAGAAAGCATCTTTTTCGCAAACTCGTAAAAAGATTCGCAATCGCTTTCGTCGATAACCGAGCGTGATTGGAAGCAGCCGAGTGAAAACGCTGATGTAACTGTCAAGCTTCATCGCTCGAATGGACGATGAAATTCATGTGTGACAAACGTGTGATAACATAAATAGATACGAATCTGTTCCGAATATCCAGACGCGAATCTATTCAAGTCACTGGTGTCTCTTTGATATTTATAAATGATGAAAAAGTTGAGCATGGTGCGTTCGTTTATATCGAGACGCTGCTAATCCGAGTCTCGCTCTCTAGATCTCGCTGAGCGACGTCGGGTGTATGAAACGTGACACATTTGCAAAGTGCGAGAAGTGCGAGAAGCGCATTTTAATATGGCAGCATTTTCGAAAAAATTGTATCGCGATCCCCTTCGCAAATGTCCCTTCGACAGTTAATAAATCGTAGTGAGATGTCACTCAATCTTGGAGATCCTCGGATTAGAGTGGAATACATTTATGGGGAAGCGACATGACTCGTTCCGTCACATGTACGTCTAAATAGCGATAAGATAATCACATAATACACTTCACTTAATGCACTTCATATACTATCTCGTGTCGCAAAGATAAATCCGAATTAAAAGCTTTAAAAACGTATGCGTGTTCGTAAAGTAACAATGACATTAAGGACAGAAATGAATGACAAATATATGTATCTAACGTGATCCAACTGAAAAAGAAAGAAGTACACGCAGAAAACCATTTATGACAATACGATTTTATATTTCGTTCCAAGTTGTTCGTATCAGTTTCTTCATCGTCTGCAACAAAGTTTCCTTTAAGAGAGAAGACAGAGGGATCAAATATCAAGCGAAACACGGGCGGACGGAGAAAATCGCGCTTACTCGCCAGATTCGTTTCTTTCAAATTTTATTAAGTACAATATTGCAGAGGGAAAGGGATAAGAGGGAAAAAAGGGAAAGCAAGAGAGAAAAGAGAGAAATAAAAGTTACGGCCAAAAGGCAAATAAGGAAGAGAAAAAGAGAGAAAATCAATCCAAGATATACTTTATTCCCCGAAAAATGGAAACGTGAGCTTTCTTCCAATGAAAGTTCTTTTTGAAACACTGCACGGATTTATGTATCATTCTCGTTCTCCTGCGTCTTCTATGCTTGCAATACAAATTTCGTTTCTGCCGTGTATTTAGTGTACACGTTTAACGTGCAGAGTCGGTGATAGACACCTTGGTGAATTCGATAATACAGATAATACCGCGCGTGTCCAGAAAGCGTATGATCTAAAGTGAACTTTCTAATCAGGCAGGAGACTAGAAGAGGAGAATGCATCTCCGAATTCTCTAGAAGCGGGAAACCAGAAAGAATGCATTTCCTTCTTCCGGTCCATTCTTTACAGAGTATTTAAAAACACGCTCGATGGCAGCCTTAGGAAGCGACCAGAGATCAGAGTCAACTATCGATAATGGCGCGCTAAATAAAAACTGCCGGGAAGGGAACGATGTATTTATACGGAGATGCATGAATAACGAACGAGGGCTCGTTCTCGGGGGATTCGAGCATAGGGCTCCGATCTAGATTCGCGAGGTTCAGCGGTATAGCCATCCCTATGTAGGGCAGCCGTGTGTGCCCCGCCGCGTGTAAAGCGCCCGACGTTCTGCGACTGCGTGAGACCCCTCGTCGGGACACTGCCCCGGTTTCGGATACCTTCAAGGTCTCGCGCTGGCCGGCTGCCACCGCGACGCGACTCCTCCCGCCCGCGGATCCAGGTGTTAGGACGCACCGATAATCCCATATTTCCTCCCCCATCCCCCGGGGGTTAATCGAGCTCGCCGCTCGTCGGTGTTTTCCGCGACCGCGCCCGTCGTTGACCGGAGTGTCCAATGAAAAAATATCATGCCTGATTGGTAGTCGTGACCTCGGAATATCGCATGGACGCGAACAGGGTGTTCATGATGTGGACTTGGATTTAACCGCGAATGTCACCCAGCTGAGCGTCAATGCACTCCGTTTCATCTCGGAACTCCTCCGTCAACTGGTTATAACTGTTTGCTTCTGTGAATAACATCTCAAGTCTTTTACTCTTTTTTCTCGTTTGATTCCCAATGTTAAATTTTAATAGTTATAGTCGTAACGTAGCATTTCTGATCTGAGAAAAAGAGAATTCCTGTGCGATGAATGCCGATTGCATATCCGGAAAACTCGCGTTTTTTCATCCGCGTACACGCGCGCACGTGTAGAGAGACGAAGCGAGAAGTCGCCGAAAGCACGCGGCACCTTCCGCGCTCGTCATCGTGTTCTCGTATCGACATTTCGCGTGCCACGAGGTAATCGCGATTTGGCCTTCGCCGAGTACACGCATCCCCGATTACAATACCGCGTCCAGCCGGTTTATCGCCGGGTCACCGATTCCTACACCCCCGTTATCCACCGCAGTCGAAACGCGTGACCTAAGCCGGCTGCAGGTATGTCTGGATGTAACCGAGTCGCGTGTGCAAATATGCGCACACATACATCCACAAGGGCAAGTTCCTTTAAAAATTAATGGATAAAAATCTGTTCCAAGTGTGCACCCAGCGATTCAGCCGAATGGGGGTGCGCGCGGGGAAGAAGTACGATGGAATGGATGAGGGAGGTACTGACCTAGTACAAGTGGCCGAGATGCATGACCCGAATACCGGCGCTGCACAGGTGTGCGCCGGCGGTGTCCCACTGGCCTCTACCCTCTTGGAGGCGCGAAGTGGTTTCGAACACACAACCGGAGGAAAAAAAAGCACGACGCTCCCGAGGGATGGGAACGTCGTCGCGATCCCTTTCACGACACTATGTCCGCGATTGGGAGATCACGAGAATCAGTGTGAGATCAGCCTTCGACCAGCCCTCGACCTATGGCCTTAATCGAATGTAACAACGTATTACGTAATTAAAGCGATTCATCGATATCACAACAGCTGGCCACGATCGCACGGAAGTGACACGTTCGGTTATGACACTCGATATGTGGAATACGCGGGAATAGAGTGTTTTATTCCTGGTACTAATCGGTAGATTTAAATTTTGATCGCGACCTCCTTTCGCAGGAGGAAGGAGACGAGGGAGAGGCGGGGGATAACAGTTGTGAAATTCTTGGATTCTTTCCCCGAACGGTGCTTCATGAAAGTATTTAAGCGGCGATCAGAGGCGATTAAAAATATAGAGACATTTCGTCGAGGGTTTTCAGGCTCTTCAGGTATAATGGCTGGCGTCGTTTATGCAGCAATTTATGCAGGAAGAACTCATCGATCCACATTACGCGATATGTTACATCCATAATATCGTTAGTAGAAATGCAATCCATCGGTGCCACCGTTGCGGTTACATTGGCTGAATTTATACCCGTCCTTGGCAAGCAGCTCTCGACTCTCGCAGATCTCTCTCGACGAATTTCCGGATAACAGTTGCCGCAGAGTCTCACTGTCGCAAGTTGCGGTCGGGAGCACTGCCTCAATACTGAGCGACTGACACCGCGAAAGTCGCACAGCAAAGCTGAACGCACATGCCTTTGCTTCTTGCAAACGTCCACGAAAACGTGAATTATTGCTTGCAATCGGAGTACGGAAGGATAGAGAGTGCCTGAAATCGCGGCGAGATAGGAAGCGATCTTATGGATTTTACAGCGCGATCATGAGATATCGGAATAACGAACGCTGTAAAAGTTACCGTCCGCTGCGAAGATCGGCTTCAAAGTTGATGGGAAAAAGAGCTTATCAAACGGTAACCACTGGGTGTGTCCATCTGATTACTATTGATCTAAAGCCGAGATATGCGAGATCATTGCAGTAATTTCATTCAAACTCCGCCCCCTCAATGGGACAACTTTTAAATGAGAATAGCGAGTTATTGAAGTCGCACGGTAAAACGCTTGATTCTTTAAAGTTTTATAGTTTTTTTTTTCAGTAATACCTGTAAAATTTCTAATAGCGTTCCGTGTATTATGGCGCGTAACACGCTAATTGGGACTGTCTCTTCCGCAAAATGTCACTGCTAATGTTAACTGGCTTGCTTCTCGTAGATTTAAACATTCGATTGGCCAGAAAGTCCCTAAACAACTGAGATTTCTCCTGACACGTTTATACGAGTTGTATAAACTTATCGTCATCGCGATCGTCAAACGTATACATATTAGTTTGATGCCGAAAACCGGGTATTAGTGGTTTCGGTTCACGGGATCATTCGCAGGATCATTCGCGGTAGATATAAAGAATCGGTATTAACAGACTGATATATGTCCGAATATGCGATTCCATTTATCAAGACTGATATTCGCTCGTCTGACCTAAATACGTAATTATCTTTTCGCGTGGCACGACCTTGGACGGACCAAGTCCACGAACTGGGCCATGTTTCTGTCTACCGGTTTTGCTTCGAATGAATCACCTGTTCGATCATTCATGGTTTCCCCTGATAGCCGCTAACGAGCCGAAAGTTCAGGGAACTCGGCTTAAGATCGCCTCGTAACGGAGATCGATCCAGGCCTGCAAATTGGAGCCATCGAGGAGTTTTCCAGGTTGATCCAGAGGGTAATCGGGCTTGACGAGGGCGTTCACGCGGACAGTCCATGTCCATAGCGAAAGAGGGCAAGGAAGGAACCCGGGATGGTTCTGCCGAGAACAAAAGCAAGGCACGCCGCCGATTAATCGTCCTCAGGTAAACTCGCCGCCAGCCCGGCGATCATCCCCCTCCACCGTCCCCCAACCCGTTCAACTGGGACGCCGACCTAGTTAGTTCACCTGTAGACGCACGGTGCCAACACACTCCTATCGGCAGATGCAGGTCTGGCGCAACGTATATCCACCCCGCGGATGTACGTAGCTCGTGTAATCCCACGGCACGCAACGTGAGAACTCTTCGGCAACAAAGCGTTGGGAATTCTTCCTTATCGCGGTCGCACCGCGATAACGCGCACGCGCGCACGCACGTTCTCAACGAGTCAGTCTCGCGCGCGGCCGGCTGCATTTTTTGGGTCATGCCGAGAGCAGACGCGCGGCGAAATTGGCTAGACGGGATTGCTACGCCCTCGTAGCATCATCACAGCGAATTAGACGCTAATGTTGTGTCGCGTCGATGTCGCATCTAGTAAAGTTGATGGAAATGACTCGGCTGAGGGATCAGCTAAAGTGAACTTGTTCGTTGAATCGATCGCTCTTGCTGTAGAGAAACCGTATCTTTCTGAGGATTTTTAAATGTCCCTGTAAAAATTTGACATTGTGTTCGTTGGACGCATCGCGAGAGGGAAAGAGAGAGAGAGAGACGCATGGCACGCAAAGTGGAAAATAAATAGATGCGCGCGGGAGACGATGGGTCGCTAACGGGGTCGAAGTCGGGGGTTGGAGTGTGATCGGCCGATGTAGGCCAAGCGAGAGTGTTGGCCTCTTTTGCCTTGACACGAATACAGGTTGTATGGATCTCGGTTTGGGTCGGTCAGGTTATCGGTGTGCTGCACTTTTCAAATTCCACGAAGCGGACGTGTACGCGTGCAAGATGAATTCAGGACGCAGTGATCGCTAATATGCCTATCGAAGAATGCGATGGATCTTTCCGGAAAGGAAAATTCCGATAGTTATTGACTCGCCGTTAATAATCGTTAGAAGGAGACGGAGAATCCTTGTAATCTTCGTTCCCTCTTCGATGGTGGTTTTATTCAGTCTCGATTTAACAATGGATACAGTAATCAAGAATCAACAGACAAGTTCTATTAATATAAAGTAAATATTTCACTCTCGACACATTCGCGCATTCAATTCACGCACGACTGGCGCAAGTTGAATTTATATTGGCGCTGTTTTCGTTTGAATTATGAAAATGTATTTTCAAGTAAGAATATCTTAAGACATCCTCGTCGAACTTTCCATCAGATAGCTGTAATATCTTTTTGCTCGATTGAGAACACACTAATCGAATCGCAAGACGCGTCGTTTCGGTTCCAGATGTTTTATAACTGCATCGTATATTGTAGGCTTAATAACGCGTTTGTAATTATATCGCGCCCGGATGGCGCCCCATTCACATTCGATTTCAAGGTACCAGTTGTGTGTACATCATGCTGGAACCATTGTGTACAGCTCAGCTGAGAAAATATCGAAATGACGAAGACGTCGTCTCGCTTTTATAACTTTTTATCGTTGTATTCGCTCGCTCGGAAATCTTATCGACTCTTGCTTCGCGTACGAAAAACAAGATCAAGAAGTGAGAAAGATATAAAAAATTAGTCTTCATATATATATAACTATATATATATATATATAAAGTCTTGTATATTGCTGTCAATCCTCTCGTCCGCGATCATTTCCAGCGGAAGAAATGTTACACATAAATTTCCGATGTAACATCGTCCGACACGATCTAGTCGATAAATAGCTGAAAATATATGTTATGTAAAGTTGGTCAACAATCTGAGCCCTCGAAGCTGCATCTCATTGTAAATCGATGCTTACAACAGCCGATGTAGATCGAATTATCGATCATCGATTATTGCGATTACAAACACGCTGCAACGGAAAAACATACCAATCCGTACGCATTAAGGCAATGCTCGATTTCTAATTACTTTCGCCACGTTAAAAGGAGTCGCCTAAGGAGCTCAGAGGAACGGATCGCCCCTCCCTGCCGGATCCCTCTGAGTGGTGTTGATGGACATTAAAAGTTGTTAATAGGCGCAGCGCACGAATGGCGTGAAGGCAGCGTTAGGGGATGCTCGAGTGAAAGGAAAGATCGAACCGGAAGACGCAGGGCCATCGAGCCTCAGTTTCCGCTGGGAGAGAGAGAGCCCCGTATAAAATAGTGGGTGCAGGTGGGAGGGTGCGGGAGGCGGTCACTTTAGGGCGTTCACCCTGTATCACAGATACGCGCGCATGTACGAATACACACACAAGCAGCATGCTCTGTAGATCCCCACGTATACGCAACATGTGCGTAAGCGCGTATATGTATGCATGCGTGCATGACATAACGACGAGCATGTAGAACATTGCGTTTCAATTCGTACAATACTCCTCAAGGCTTCGTCATTCCAAGGTGGACTCGACTCGCTTTGCTTCTAGCTATATGAAAGATACAGAGTTTATTATGCCAATATCGTCGTGTCAGCTGAATTCTGACGAAGACATCACGCGGATCGCCTAAAAGCGCGATACCTCGATTAATCGGTATCAGCCGGGAAATTAAGGGAGTTGGCGGAGGAGTGCGCAAAAAGACAATTATTGATCCTCGCTGTATCACTATGTCGCAGTATTGGCGCATCTCCGTCGCGATAGGGGCAAACGGCCGGACGAAATTTATACCGGGCGGATTTTCATGGCTGTGATTTACCGGCCTGTCAACGAAGCATCTTAAATTTAGTTGCGGTGTTCACCGGATCGAAGAACGTTTCGTCGACGACAAAGTAGGCGCGAGAAGGCGAGCCTTGATTAACGACAGCGTTTTTGTATCGCTCCTTTATTAGAAGTATTCGTAACTGGAGACTTGACGAAGAGCTCGCTGAAGAAAGGATTCGCTGGCCATTTGGGGAGAAAAGCGACTCGAAAAGCTTTGAGTGCTCCCTCGAGATTGCGGCGATTCCCTCTCTCTCTCTCTCTCTCTCTCTCTCTCTCTCTCTCTCTCTCTCTCTCTCGTTTCTTCTCCTTTTTCCTCTTGTCCTTTTCTTTTCTTTCCGTTTCTCATTGTTATCGATTTCGAGCGTAATTAATTAATAACATCCCCGTTATGAAGTTAGCGTTAGATAACAGATCACAGATCTGCTTTCTGATTGCTTTCCGCGTGCGACTTTGTTATTCGCTCATTTCGCGGAATTCGGATTGCTGTGATTCTTTTATGTCGCGCGTATCGCAAGAGCGCAGCCCGATAATCGACCAGGAACGCTAGTAATTCGATTTACCGTGTCGTTAGTCCAGAATCCCAGAGATCGTTGCCAATTTCCATGTCAAAGCAAACGGGAAGCGGCCTTCGCGGTGCAAGAACGTGCACGTGTTTGTGCGCGCAGGCACTTCAGCGTGGTGATGCTTATCCGTGCGTTCGCACGATAAATGCGTCCTAAATGTCCCAGCATTTATTAGATATACGTTTTAGAAAGATATTTTCGAAAAGAATTCATCGTGTCAGGGTATATTTTGAGCCTATAGCCCAAAACATACCGCGACGCAGCGGCCGTTGGAGCGTTAACGCTTGCAAAATTCCACGTTCGCGTTATTAGTCACCGGTTCGATTACTTTGATAACGAGTGCAATTTCGTTAGGGAAACGTCGATATTTTCTGGAGCGCACACCTGCGCGCATCCATACATCTGTCACATCTGTCTATAAATCGCCCCCTTGATAAAAGACTAAGGAAGCGTAAATCAAATGCGGCTCGCGCAGAAATGAAATTGCTGCCCTCGAAAGAGTCTTCCGCTTAGAAACGAGCGACACCATCGGTTTTATCTATAACGACTGATTAACAGACACTAACGCTGTTGCATTTTACTTTTCTACTTTTCATAAATATTCAATGAGCCGCAGCAATGCGGCAGATTGTGTCGGGATAAAGATGGGCAAAATTCGTTTGGGAGAGATTCCATGGAACGAAACGCCACTCTCGCCCGTATCTGCAAGCGTGCAGATGCACCGGACGGCACAATACGCGAATGTATCGCGTAAGGAGATGTTGGTCGAAGATGGTGCGTAATTAGCGCTTCGCTGCATTGTCGGTAGCTCCAAAGTTCCTCCGCGCGTTCTCTTGCTATCGGATCAAGCTGCGCTCGCAAGCCGTGATGCGTCGCGTGCAGGTCGGAGAAGACGTCGGCAAGCGGATTCAAGCGAGAAATCACACGCGGGAGGACCGTTTCTTCCATTTCGTCCGGAAGCGCATTCAGTGAATCAAGAACCGTCTGGTGAACGATTTAAGGGTCGGACGCCTCGTGTGCCGCGTGCGGCCTTCGGCAAATCGATCTCCTATCAGGGGGTGTCGTTGCCTCTCACGCGCTATCGATAACAGGCAAAAGTGGTCTCGCTTTGCTCTCGTGGATTAATCGAACGGCTACGCGATAGCGGACGTTTCCAGCGGCGCGTGAGAAATCTCGGCGGGCCTAATAGCGTATTCCCGGTAACTGCCGATAAAATGCCATCGACAGGGAACGAAACGCGCCCGTAAAGACGCGCCTTTACGCCCTCGTTTACGGTTGCGTCTTAGGAACGTGCGCCTCGCTGCCGTAATTATGCAAATATACTGTGTAACGCGTGGCTGCGTATATAAACGCGTAATCGGTTACGTTTGGAAATGCGAATGATCGCGAAAAATATAAACGCGACTCTGATCGCGTGCAACGCACCGCGCTGAGGTGAATTTCCAATAGCCGAGACGAGACACACGTGTAACGAGAGCGCTAAGTACGCGCGGATAAGCCCGGCAAGTGCAAAGTTTGGCCACGCATATGGTATTCATTTTACGCAGCGATTAATAAATTAAGATTAATAAATTAAGATAAATAAATTAAGATTGTAATAATTCCAGCTTTAAGCCTGCCCTTATAAGAGTAACGAGAAGACGCGAGAACGAGGAAATGTTACAAAGTGACAGCGCGCTTTTCGATGTTTCTAAATTTCTACTATGTTTAGCTAGTAATTTACATATCGCCAGTCGCTTAATGATATATCATCGAGCGCGATCTCGCTACTTCGCGAGTAACGTTAGACTCGGACGTTACGTAATGATATTAATATCGCCGATTTTTCCGGCTCGCGTGCTTTCGCGGGTGCTTTCAGTGTTACTTGCGCACAGCGCGGCTAATTGAAAGCCCTCGCACGCGGATCGCGAGCAGACCCTGAAAAACCTCCTTGTAGCCAACGTTATCAGCCGTTACGTTACGCCAGCTCGCTGATTTTCTATAGAAAGGCCGGGAGTCACGTGTTCCTTTTTTCTCTCTTTTTTCTCTCTCTCTCTCTCCCTCTCTCTCTCTCTCTCTCTCTCTCTCTCAAGCGGCAGCCGCGTGATTCCGCTTCATGGAGATGCAAATAGCGCCGTTTGTTTGCTCAAATTGCGATCGGTGCCGTGAGTCTGCCGCGCTGTTTGTATTGTGGCCGAATTGGCCGAGTGCGCTCTTTGATATCGTCGATATCGCTCCACGCGTAATGTCTAAATTTGCGCGTATTCGCGATTCGCCCGTTTCTCGTCGCCTCTTCTGGGCTCGTCTGCTCGACGGGCGCCATCATTCAACAGCGAGTCGCGATTACTCGCGATCGCGAGTAGCAGACGGCGTCGAGAATTGGATCGCGCGTTCTCAAGCGCTGTCTCAAGTGCGAGCGCCGGAGAAGCGGGACGCAAAGGGATCGATTCGACTCGTAATACGAAGGGAATGCACCACCCTTCCCTCTGTCCCTCCGGACCCCTCCCGACCCTCCCCCCTTCCCGCTGTGGAAAGTAGCTCGGGACGGAACCTCGCGAACTGGTTCGTACGGTACGTGCGAACTGCTTAATTGTTATTGTCGATCTCTTCTGTTCTCGATTGGCTCGTAAATGCTTTCGTTACACTCGAGGAAACATTCTCTGTATGACGTAGTCAAGGATTTATCTCCAATTGTAATAAACAATCGTAGTAATAAACAAAGGCGGATTGAAGCTATCAATGGATTGAACGAAATTCTCGCGACAAAGTTTTATTCAACGCAGAACTGCATCGAGCACATCACGAGGAGGCCTTTGCGAGAAAGATACGTTTGATTGTAAAAGCTTTTATCATCCAGTAAACTCGTTACTCGAGATGAAAGTAACAATGCGCAAAGTGTAAGAGAGAGAGAGAGAGAGAGAGAGAGAGAGAGAGAAAGAGAGAGAGAGCAAACAATATTAGCAGGAAATGTCCGGATACTTACGCACAAAGATGTTGCTCATCAGCGTGGCTGGCAGGCAGAAGACGATGACGAGCACGTCGGCCACCGCGAGATTCACGATGAAGAAATTCGTGACGGTCCGCATGCGGGGCGAGCGGTATACTACGGCGATGACGAAACTATTGCCGATCAGACCGACCACGAAGACGACCACGTAAGCCACGCAGTAGACCGCCGACATGGCCATGCTGTGCCTGTACAGCCGGTCGGGCGTTTGCTCGATCGCTGACAGATTGGTCTTGCTGGCGTTCAACAGTCCGTGGATCTGATCGTCCATGGTGGTCCGCGGGCTCGTGGTCGCGATGGCTTCCGTGATGAGATTGCTGAGGTAGTCGCCGAGATCGTTTTTCATTTGCAGCAGGGTGCCGGTAGTCGGCGGCGCGGACGCGACTGTCGTGACCGGCACGTTGCCGTTGTTGCTCCTGCGACGCGTGTCGACGTCGAACTCCTCCGAGTCCGGTAGACGCAGAGACGCCATCTCCAGGAGGGGAGACGGTGGCTGCAGCATCGAGAACTTGAGCGTAAAGTGGCGGATCGGCGTTTCGATCATTAGCCGAAACGCTAACGTAAGCGCACCGTCGCCTCCGTCCTCTTCTTCCTCCCCGCCCGACCTTGGCGTCGTGTCGACGACCCCGATCAGCGTCGACGCCTACGCGTCCTTCCCTTCCGGTTTGTGGCGAACGTCGCTTCGTCTCGCTCGGTTTCCGCGCCGCACCAACGATTTTTCCGCACTCGGCTCAACCAGAGTGCACGCGAGGGGATGCACGATACGGGATTGAACTTACGGGAGGGAAGCTGTTTGTACGAACGATCTCAGAAGCGCTCGATCATCGAGACCCAAGCGCTGTCTATCGAGATGAGACTTTCGGCCGGCTGGACCACGAGACGGAAACTCGAATAACAAGACGCTCTCTCGAAGCCAGCATCGACCGATCGCGAATCACGATGATCCGATGATCCACGGTGCGTCACATGCGTCGATCCTGAGGATCACGCGCGGAAGCAACGATGAAGCGCGATTCGCACGTGTACCACCGCCGAAGTCATCCTTCGAGAGGATCGGAGATCGAGAAAGCGATCGGGAATCGTGGAATCGGAGCAATTAATCTGTTGAAGGACTGAGAAAGGAATAGAGGGGGACGGGAGAACTCGATTGCGCAGGATGTGCGAGGGATGTGCGAAAATGTATGCTTGTCACGGCCGGATGCTGAGCAGCTAATGAGCCTGCCTTAGAAGACGACCGCGAACTGCCGCGAGATGCACCCGTCGCGGCGAGCTGTCTGGCGATGCTCGACGTCTGCGCAAGCGTTACATCCAGCGGCACATGCACCCGTATGCGAGTGCTCGCGCGCAACTCATAGGCACTATGGGCAAAACGGGGAAAATAGAAGGAACACTGACGACGATGACAAGCGTTGATGCTCCGCATAGAACGCGTGTCCATTCTCTCTCGTCGAGCGACAAATTTCCAACGCCTGCTTTGCATCTCGTCAGTCCAATGTCACCAGACGACCCTCTGCGTTTTACAACCACATCGTCTTTACATCGCGCGAACTCTCAAGTCCTGCGTACGTAGTAAAAATTGATAACCGCAAGGTCAAATAGAGGTGTGGTTGAGGTTTTCGCAGACCGCGTAGAGTCAAGTTCTGCAGTTAAGTAAACCAATCACACGTAATGGGACGTAATGGAAGACGATAAAGGATGCTAAATCTCTTGTACATCGTATAAGTACCAAAGCGTCGCAAGACTGGACGTTGAAAATTCCACAGTTGTGTCCAAAATTCCCTCACGTGTCAGAACCAACAGTGGTCGTAACTACGAAGAGCACATTACACTCAGGTAGTTTTGATGCCGTCAACGAAAGCGTTCTGTTCTGACATCGAGTCAGCGCCAAAACTGAAAGTAGCTATCTCATATTTCGCGTGATATATATTTATATGAATGTTCTATCATTTTGATGAGGATAGCGAGAGAGAGAGAGAGAGAGAGAGAGAGAGAGAGAGAGAGAGAGAGAGAAGAAGAAGAAGAAGCACATAACGGATTTTGAAAGCAATGTTTTTCCAACTTATATATTTTATATATACATCTTTTTATAATAATAATATCGCGTAGATATTTACAAAGAAGTAAAAATTCTTGTATGTAATTCAGATAATTCAATATACTCTATTTAATTATAAATACAATATATTTATATTCAATACTTTACGTCTTGATATATAACATTGACTGACTTGTTGTTGTAAGCACAATGTACGAAAAGTGTGAAATAGCCAAGAAACGTAATTTTGAAGGAATCTCACTCGCTCCATTAGTATTGAAATATTTTTGCGGCAGATGTTTCTTATCTCGCGACAGAATTTCGTTGACTGTAATTCTCACATTGGATATCTTCAAATGACGAAAATCTGAATCTGAAAATTTCGCTTTCTGCTTGTAGGACAAATTGCGAATTGATGAAACACAGCAATGAATGCTCTCAAATTTTATTTCTGTTTTGTTGTATGATATCCCCTTTATTGAAACAACCTTTAATCAGGAGAGTAATTAAGTCTTCTTCCTTCGTTGAATTATTTCTAGCATAGAAATTCTCTGTTACAAAAAATCATTATAATCGAGATTTATTTAACTAGATATTCAAGATATTCTTAATCATCCAGATTCTCAAAATTTACGTTTTATACAAAGAAGCTTTAAATTCCTTTAAAATCATAATTTCAATTTAATTTTTCCAAAATCATGGAGATACAATACTTGATATCAGATGTTCCATAGGACCGAATGCATCCGACCCTTGAACTGATAAAGATCACGATCGTTTTGATGATAGTAGAAGAACATGTCTTTTTCAGACACAGACTAAATAAACTTACAAAACACATAGCGAGACATTTGACCGGATAACAGACAAGTTGTACAAATTTTGATGCGTTACCATCTAAAAATTTATACTTGTTCTCTTTGTAGACAGAACCAATAATTTCATACACTGTATTATATATTTTTCATATTAAATTCTTCTATATACATAAATATATGTTTCTCCCATCACAAATATACATTTAATCGAACATTACGTGTTTCGCCTATTTACTTAAATATTCCGTCGTATATCCCGTCAAAATCGAATGTTTACTGGCACGAAAAGACATTAAGGGCCAAGACTGGCATCATGCTTAAATATTAATATTAATATCGCAACATAAATTCCGGATAGGATAGAAAGTGTATTTGTCCGACATCGATTTATTGTTAGTGCTATGAGATCAAGTGATGGTCGCGCCGGGCATTCGGCGAATACATCATGTATAGTCGTATAGAGAGAGCTCTGATTGAAACGAATAGCTACTTTTTGCTCTTTAACACAGTGAGACAAAAAATATCTCGATGCTTTTCGTGCTCCCTTAGCCGCAATGTTTTAAGCTAAAACTACGCGAATAACAAAATCTCACAAAACTCTAAAGCTCTCGGATACGTACATGTTGCAGAAAACATGACCAATCTCCGAATCTTAGAACATCGTGAGCCTGAGAACATCTCATATTGCTACTCTGCTTCGTGCCGTATCATTTCACGCAGGATATTACGTACACAAGTACACAGATGGATGTTTAAGATTTTCGAAGGAGATTCCACATTTATCGCGTCTCCTTTCTGAAAAGATCCTTTCTAATATATATATATATATATATATATATATATATATATATATATATACACACACACGCGCGCGCGCACACATTTTAACGATTAATATTTGTCTCTTCTCATGTTGCCACTTTCGTTCCTTTAAGTCTGCTTTCTTCCGTTTCTTGGCGAGATCATCATCCGTCTTACGTATCTTTTTCGCTCGCTTGATTTCATTTACATTTTTTGCAGCGCACGACGCCCACCATCGTCGTGTTGCGCTGATTACGTCGCATGATCGCATGATTCCAGCAAATTGGCCAAATTTCCGGTTTCTAGAACCGTTACTGCGAGCAGCAGTTAAGCGGCTAATTGAATCGTACTTTCAAGAGTATTCGGTGAAATCGTCCGAATCAAGTTCTCTTTCGACTCGTTCAACCGTCATCATTTTCGCGCAACCAGTGGTTAGAATAATCTCGCCGGCCAAAATTTGGCTAGAAAGATGCCTTCGTTTTTGGCACGAAATTATCGACGACGACACGATTATCTTGGCGATTCAATTAAAATTTTGATTAGTCTCGCTTCCCCTCCTCCTTGGCCCGCCAGCATCCGTCATATCTAATATGCTCGTTGCTTTCTTGCTGTTTACTTCTATACTAGGAGAATGTAAATTTCTTCGTCCATGATGTCATTAAGTGCACCTGGTTCAATTAGTTTGTTGCTGCAATTTATTCTCTGTAGAATGATTTCAATAACAATCTTTGTATCGAAGTCTGTTTTTAGTTGGAGTGAATCTCTAAGATTCTTGATCGGCAATCGTTTACGTAACTTTGATATTCATGCGATGACGCGTAAGTTGTTGCGAAGAGTGCCAAAAGTTTCTGGCGAAGATGAACTTGCCTGCTACTAAAGCGTGTTTATGGAATCTAATCAGCAGAAGAAACTACGTTTCAAGGCTCTGAATCATTAAATCCCAGCGTTATTGTCGACCGATCTCTACCACAACATATATATATACAGAATAAAATAACTGGGAAAACAATAAAAAGTTACAACGCGAAAGTTTCTTCCTTTTTCATTTCATATCTTGAATTTATCGTCAAGATAGATACGTACATACTCCCTTCCATCGCACGCTTAATGCAACCATATCATAAGAGAGAATGGTCTCCCGGAATGAAGTGCGAGGGGAGGAAGGATTCCGATGTCTAAAATCACGATGCGCCATCAAGACGGCCGGCTGGCGTTCTCCGTATCAGGGTTCGTAACTCCTATCAAAATAGCTGCCTCATATTCCGTTACATTCTTATGTCTGCGCTCCCGCGCGACTGAGATTACCTTCCCTTATCCGCGGTACAAGATTGCAAGCCGTATCGCGAAGTCGCCGAGAAGGGGGTGGGGGCAATTGGGACAATGAGGGAACGCGAAAAACGGATCATAAATCCCGGATCGTCGTCGTCGTCGTCGTCGTCGACGGCGGAGGATCTGACTTTGTCGGGACGATGCAGGTCCGGCTATCGACTTTTTCCGGTATTCGTCCATGCCGATAAACGAGCTAGGGGAGAGGGGCGGCGACGGGGTGCCACCCCATCGAGGACAGTGCGTCTGGACGCTGCATAGACATGGCGGTGCAAGAAGAGCGAAAAGTGGCGCAATGGAGACCCGCATTCTTCGCGCGTCTCAATTAAGACTCGAACTCGTAAGCGTTTTCGAATCTGGATCGGATCGAAGGAGGACACGCAAATCCTTGCGCACTGGACGATAATTTCTCGTCATAACAAACGGAGGATCGGGCATTTGTTCGCCGCATCGTTCGAACTTATCGTGGAGTTGTTTCGCGGGAGGAAGGGAGGGAGAGAGATCAGACATAAATCCGTGGAAGCCGGGATTAGCGCGACCGCAATTATTAACGCTATATCACGTCGGTTATCCCCAGATGACCGGTTAGGTCTTCCGAGAATGACCTTGATCGCACCGCGCACTCCAATCAAGGAGCATTAATTTGTGATAATGCAAATCTGCTGCGCAGCGGGGGAAGCACGCGCTCGGGTATTTTTCTGAATACTTAAAACGCAGTACGGAGAGGGTGGATTATTGATATCTCTTTTCTCCCTCGGCTATTTCTCTCTCTGTTTCACCCGCTGCAATCTACTTTCGTCCCCTTTGCTATTATCTCGGCAGGAATCTTAAAGGAGAATATTCAGATCTCGCCGGCGATCTCGCCGAGGATCCTCTTCCTCGACACAATGAGACAAAGATACTCTCTTCGTTAGTATAAACTGCATACAAGTAACTCGGGATGCGCATGTTTCTTTCTTTTTTCTTCTGTCAAGGAAACGCAGCGCTCGTTTAGTGCATCTTTCCCGTCCATCAATGAGAAATTGCACTTTGAAAATCGTTTGTCTTCTCTCTCWCTCTCTCTCTCTCTCTCTCTCTCTCTCTCTCTCCCCCTCTTATCTTGTTTTTCTTCCTGTTTCGCTCTCTTCTTCTCTTTTCCTTTCCTCCTCGTGCGTGCGCGCACGCATACACATGCGCATGCAGACTCGGCGCCCTAAACATCTCGAGTGCATCTTTCCTCCCTCCTGCTCTCTTACTTGCCTTCATATTCTCCCTCTTACGACTTCGAGGACTGCCGGAATTCGCGGATTAATCGCCCGTGCCGAAACTATCGCGGAAGAATTTCGGGCAATTTTAAAGCCGCGCCTGCATTCCGCAATCCAGAAGTTGCCCATCGATTTAAGGCCGTGGTCGTTTCTTTCTCAAATCCGGCAGCCCTCTAATCGATGGGCAGCGTAAGTTAAGGGCAAGGTCGTTGTCAGCCGGTGTGACACGCGACCTGTAACCTTCGTGTGATATTAGAACCGGACCGCGCGTAACGAGCGATCGAGTTTCCAGTCGCGGCTGCTGCCCGCTGCACCATACTGCTTCTCGTGCATTTAATAGCGTCCCGGCGCTAATGCATGCGATTGAATATGCGAATTAGCCCGCTTTGGCGCCCAAAGCACGAAACAAGTCGTTCATTTTCCCATGGATCGATGCTTGGAGTCTCGGGAGTCCATATCGATATTTGCCGGATGCGAGCCAGCAGTTGCCGGCTACTCCGGGAGATGCATTTTCACAGCTAAGTGTGCCGTATTTATAACGTGCCGTGAGATAGGGAAGGGCTCAAGTGCTGTATAAACGTTGGGAATTAATTTCTTCTAGCATTGCATCCATGACGATTCCATTGCTGCGCCAGCAGAAGGAAAGCACATGTAATAGACTTTGTCTATTTAGCTGGTATAATTCGCTGGTAGATTTCCATCGCTAACGTTAAATTCAACGTTGATAACAGATAACCGTCGTACGTAAACTAAAGTACCAACGTAAAAGTGTTGTTTACTCGGAAAGGCAAGGGAACGAGCTTCCCTCGATTCGGGAAAGAAAGAGAGATCGTGATAAAAATTCATCCGACGAGCTGGCGCTTGTCATGCGTCATGTTCTTGAACGTTTCAGTAAAGACATTCAATCAGAGCGTAGGATTGAATATTTTCTGGACTAAGTTATTTCGCCGAAGATTCACTTGTAAATGTCGCTTGAGGCGATTTTTAGATATTTCCGCCCAGGAACAGATCAATGGGACGCGAGTGATTTATGGAGGTTTAGTCGGAAGCTATTTCTTCTGAAGCAAAATTTGGCTATGAACATTAGCTTCATTGACGCGTTCTTCAGAGTGACAGGTCTCAAAAAGCCGCGACTAAATGAAAGAAAAGCAAAAGCTGAAGCGAATCGGGGACTTCGGACGAGAGCCTGCGGGAGCAATATCGAAGACTGTGGCCTTGCCCGACAATCGACTGCGAAACCGCGTCGTTTCATCGGCTCAGCTCTTGCGGGCGTTATTCGAATATTTGAGTGAGATATTAGATACTTGATCCGTGCCGGAAACGAGGGTGCGTTACCGAAGTTCTTCCTGATTTCTCCGTGAAATCGGCGAAATCTGTTTGCGCAGAATGCATGACGTTCCTCGAGATCGCGCGGAGGCCTCTCAGCTGAGGTCGAGGTCGCCGGCCTTAATTGAGGACCTTTCAAGCCAAGCGCCGACCTGATCTCATAATCGATGACGTAATTCGATTCAGTTGGGCTCGATTGGACGCTTAAAACTTATTTACCGAAGGTATTACGTACCCCAAACGTCTCTCTGTCGGATCATGTCACCGACAGCCTCTCCTTAATGAGACTGTGATAAGATGAGTATCCAAGGACAAGAGGGAATTAATTATTGAAATAACATGGGAGATTGAAAAGCGATAATGGTCGAAGGAATTTAATTTATACGAATAAAACTCGGATGATTATTGTTGATTAAAAAAGTAATTAAACTCTAGTGGCAATAATTACATTAAAAACTTGGCAGCATTTTAATGCTGGAAAAGAACGTCCTTGCAACGTTCTCCCAAGATGATGTTAGCTCTCTTTTTTTGCAGAGAAAGCGAAGCATTCTCCTTTTTGTCGCGTCACTTTAAAAACGGAGGCGAGTAGACAATCGTTCATCATCCACAGTCGATAGGAATAAAAAGGCAATCAGAAACGACTTTGCCGGCGGTATTGTCAATAATTTACATCAATGGTCCCCCCTTCTTTAAAGAGGGATTAATAATCCCTCGCGTGATTCGATTTATCGTAATTAAAACACCCACCCTGATTTAATCAGAGTAGGGAGATTCCGCAGATGTCGGAAATTGCGAGGTATCGCGGTGACGTGTCTCCGAAGGTCGCTTTTAACGATAAAATGCAGCGTGATTGTGCATTTGTGGCTAGATAATGCGTTTTGCGATTCATTAACAAAATTATAGTCATATTAATGCAAAGAATATTTTTTAATCATAAATTTTTGTATCGTTTAAGGATCTTGAATATCGATTAATATCGAAATTATGTTAAAGAACTGTTGGTTTCTATTAGTTCAGCGATTGAAAAATTACTCTTTACTTCTAGAAACTAAAGACACATTCATTTTTACGACTTTATTCTAAATCTTCCTCTCAAAAATGCGGACTGTAGAGTGATGAATAACTAATATTCAAATTCAGATGGAAATATACAGATTTATTACTTTTATTAACGATTTATAATATTTAACATGATTTAACTTAATCATAACACATGTTAGATTTTAGGATTTTAAGCTAAATTATACATACATTATACTTTGTTGTATTTTACAAACATACATATGTATTAAATAGATTGTATGGGAACTAACATAATCGAGAGTAAGATGAACGTATCCACGAAACATATCTGTACATAATCTATACAACAAATTATACAGTATAAAATATTATACATAAACATTCGCGTCTTATGCCTGCACATTCTAATGCCTGCACGATAAATAACCTTGATGATAGCTACCGCGCCGTTATCTAACTCGCCATAATTTATCTCGAATTAATTATGAAAAACAATAAGAAAACACCTGAAAGATCGCATATCGGAAACGGTATCGTGTATTTACAAAAATGAGTGATTCTCCGATTGGACGCATAAATACTTTGGCAACGAGATGACACGCACGTAATACGATGTAGAAAAATAATTTACATGCCAAAATTTCTAAGAAGTAGAAAAAAATGAGAAAAAAATTTGCGGCTCCATTATTTCGATGTTCCTCGAATGCAGCCGTTTTCCTTTTACGAGTTAGCGTTGATGTTCGTCAATAGAGCATGTGGCTGGTTCGTGTTGTACCTGCGAATTCATTATCTGTTCAATTTTGTCAAACACACGCAATATACACAATTGGCGACGCCATTGAGCACGACGATCAAGATGTTTTGCATTTCAACGAGCAGCGAGCAGATTACAGGCATTGTCAAATAAGCATTTCAGGCGTTATGGATGAGCAATTTATCAACATCAACCTACCATGAAGAGTCGACGTGTTCGGTAGGGAGCTCGCTAATGAGATCTCCGTTCCGGGGTGCTCGTGTATCACCGTTTCGGTGATGTTGTTCTCCGCTTCGGAGTGCGTGCGACGATGCTCCGCTTTCCGTCTCTTCTCGGTGCCGCTGCAGCATGGCTGTTCTCGTTGCGTCATCTCATGAGCGTAAACGGATTCGCCGTTTGAAAAGGAGTGAAACCGTTGTCGCCGTTTCGCCACCAGATTTGCCCGTCTGCCGACCACGCTGGAGATGTCGTGGCTGCCGCGTGAAATATCGTTACTTCTCTCGCGACGTTGAAGAGACTTTAGCGAATCCTCGTACCCACTGAAGGAAAATAAAAAGGAAAAAAGGAATCTGATGCAGATAGTAATGGGGAGAAGCTAAGAGGCGTGAAATCAAAGCGTTCAGGACAAATTGGTGGAACGATTATTCGGATTAATTGTTAAAGTTGCATCTTTCATGTTATTTATTATATTATATATATATATATAATAAATAATGAAAATGTGCGATCGATGGTTCTCTTATCGATATAATTTTCGCGTAAAATCTGACTTTGCCCGAGGAGATCCGAATTTCACTGCCTCATCGTGCGTTAAGCTACGTCCAAGTGACTTGTATTTAGAAATCCTAGTTACTTGCTGCTTTCGCCGCTGGAAGGACTGGACGAGTGACTGCAGTGACAGGAAGTACGCGCCACGATACCAGAATCCTGACCACTGGAATGCAAGGATGTCGCGGATGCCTCGAGGCCTTTCAGGGTACCCGTTGACTTCACCGCGTGCTTCCCGGTCCCGCTCATCCTGAAAACAGCCGGTGGCAGTGCCGTTGATATCGTAAAATATTCAGGAATCCTTCGATGTAATAAACATCGCTGTGGCAATACATTATACATAAAATTTTCAAGGACAAGGGAACAAATGGAAAGATCATCTGTGCATACTCCGACAGCTGATCTTGAGTGATCGCATTGGACTTACGTGTGGAAGCGGACGCAATTGCTGCCGTGTTCGCACATACTCTGACGTCTGGACATCTCGGAACAGAAGGGCTCGGGATCGTAATGAAGACCGTCCACGAAAGTGGGAAAGAGCGGCGGCTTCTGCAGCGTGCCAGCAGGATCCGTCAGAGCGAATCCGACCGGGCCGACCGTTGAGAATATAGCCTTCTCTCGTCGTCTACGACTAACCAATGGAATTCGAGACACCAAATTTATGAGACTGACGGAAAATCAATCTTTAAATCAAGTAACGATAAAATTCGCCGAAACAATTCAACTTACCTCCGCGAATATTTTCTCGTGATTAAGCGAAGTGATTAAGCATGGAAATGCAATAATGGTGTAAAAGTCGGGCTAAGCCGGCGAATAAATAGCAAAGGAATAATTGATTAACGTTGTTCATGTTGTTTTCATTGCGTAAAGTACGAGTACGTGTGCGTGCGTCTGAGAGGGGGAATAACATTGTTTGGCCAATATGTGAGGAATTAGTGCAGGCAGCGTAAATGAACGTTGCGGTTTGACGTTACGGTTAATGACGAGCGAGCAGGATATCCGCATACCGTTTATTGCGACGAACGCAGGTAACACATAGAGCAGTTACGAGAGCGCCTACGAAGACGACGCAGCCGAGTACCACAACGCCCACTTCGAGGGTAGACAGCAGATAACGTTGACTCTTACGTGGAATATTACCGGCGATCTCCAATACGCGATATTCGCTGAGTTCGCGCTTAATGTCCGTCTTTTTGCCGTTGAAGACGCTGAAATATTATACGTAGTGATCGTAGTGACGTAATACATAATTTCGTGTAAATCGGATTGTAATAATTCCAGTACGAGATGATTTGAAATCTTTTGAAAATCGAGGATTAAGGAAGTCTGTACAGAGAATCTCTACAGACACGACGTAATAAGGATAAATAAGATATGCTCGATGCAATCTGTTACCTGTGCAAGGTGTCCATGTCTATCATGACATTTAAATGCGGATCAATCGCGTACAAATAAACATCGGTACTGAAAAGTAATTGAGAATTCAGCAAAAATCAATCGTCGCCTCGTCGCCTGAAATAATCACGTTGAGTCACTTACGAGGTAGTGTCGATCAGGTTCTTCTCGATATGGGGCTCTAGCTTTCTCACTCGCACGTCCAAGCCGGTGACATTTTGCAACGCGCTGAAAGACAATTGGTGAATTCGCCACATGTACATGCTGCGACAACGCGACTGTAGAACTTACATAGTGATATTATCGAGATCCGGCTCGATCTCGATAGGCTTCCGTCCCATGACCATGACAACTTGCTTCTGATCGTCCAACACGTACACCTGTGAAAGCGAAATGTACTCCGGATAACGGAACAGACTGCCGAGGTTGCTGCCGAGTGAAATAACCGGGAGAGAAGGGGACGAGCGAGGGAGTTCCGGTCTTTTGAAACATCCCGCTTCCCCGCGGAGAAATTAGCTCCGAGCGTTATCTCTAAGCGAGTAATTAAGATACACCGCTGTGGAAAATGACGACAGACTTACGAAGACGTTAACGATACTGCTGCGCCCGTTCTCGGCGCCCTGCCTATCGGTGGCCTTGACGTCGAAACCAAAGACGCGACCGGCATCGCGGCCAAAACTCGTCACGGATCGCACTTGACCGCTGAGTGGGTCAATGGCGAAACGTGGAGCATCCTCCCGGCCAAGAATTTGGTAGCGTATTTCACCGTTTATTCCCAAGTCCGGATCCTCTGCCTGCGACATTCACCAAGCACATCCCAGTGAATTTCACGACGATATTTTAAAGCTGATGCGACATTCAGATTCGGCTTCGAATCTCCACTTTGAGCGGATATCGAATATGCTTAAAAGACCTCCATCATTGTGAAAGGGGATCTCTCAGATATGATATGAGATACTAATAACTCTCATTCCGTACGTCTTACGTCAATTAACGGAATGCGAGCGACAGTAGAGGCTGGCGGATGAAGCCATTTCAGAAAATGAAATCAAACTCGGGAAGGCGAAGGGGCGTCCGGGATGAGTACAAAAAGGCAAAGAAGAAGACGGAAAGGGGAAAACACCATAAAAAGCAAAATTGATTAAGACTTCAGCTCGCATCCACTTTGAGTCGCATCCACGTGCGCGCATGTACGTACCTCCACTTTGACGACCTCGTAACCGTAATGGGCAGTAGTGGGTATAGCCGCGAGAATGGGTCTGCCTTTTGACTTAAATCTCGGCGCATTGTCGTTCACGTCTTTCACTCTGACGACCACTCTGGCTTCATTAGGCGCCAGACCATTCAGCCTCTCGCCAACAACCGGATAGATCATCACTGGCATGCCGCGGTCGATCTTCAGTCGATCGACTCTAATTTTCGTCTCGTAGCGATCCCTGGTCTCCCGATCGATCCCCGTCATCAGGTACAGAGAACCGTTCTTGGGGTCGATCGAGAAGTGTTCCCTGCCATCGGAACCATCGGCCACAATGCTGTATCTTATACGGTCGTCGTAATGATCGGCAAGATCGAGCTGCGTGATCAGCAACGGCACAGATGCGTTCTCGTCGACTTCCACCTCGTAATAACGATGCCGGAAAGTCGGCATCTTATACAGCTCGTTGTCCGCTTCCTCGTCGTCATCGTCGACGTTCAATACGGTAACAAGAACCACGGCTGAAGAGGTCAGACTAACCGGCGAGCCGAGATCGCTCGCCGTGACTATCAGGCGATAGTTACTTCTAGTCTCGTAATCGAGCCTGGCGATAGTCGCGATGACGCCTTCCTTGCTGTCCACCGCAAAGTACTGCTTCTCCGCGTGATCCTGATAGCTCAGATCGAACAAGATCAAGCCGTTTCCATTACCGGCAAAGTCGCTGTCATTGGCATGTATCTTGGTCACCTGCGTGCCGATCGGGACGTTCTCCAGAACGGAGACGCGATAAACCGGCAATCGATCGTTCTCTTCTATCTCGTCGTAGCCATGGAAAACCGGCGCGTTGTCGTTCACGTCCAACACGTTGATCTCAACTTCCACGGAGGAGCTTAGACTCGGCGAGCCTTGATCGCGAGCCACCACGAGAAGACGATGAGTCGTGACCCTTTCTCGATCGAGAGTCCCGCTCACCCGTATCGTGCCCTCATACGGATCCACGTCGAAAGACCGCGACACGTTGCCGATGAATCCCGAATCCTCGTGACTGGTGATCAGTTTGTAAGTTAGAGCGGCATTCGCACCGAAATCAGAATCGAGCGCTCGCACCGTGCCAACCGCGTGATTATCATAAGTGCCTTCAGCCACGTCGAAAATGTACCAAGACTTGTCAAAGACTGGCGCGTGGTCATTCACGTCTGTCACGTGAATCCTGATGGTGATGTTGTCCGAGAGACCGCCGGCATCTTTCGCCAGAATGAACAGCCGGATATCCTTCTCCGGCGGTAGGCTTCGAGCAACGGATATCTCGGCCGTGCGTGAATCCAGATGGAAGTATCGGCGGCTAGTCGCGTCGTAACGACGCGCTCGAGTCCCGCTCAGGGTTTCGTTGTTCAGATTGTACGTTATCGCTGCGTTTGCACCTTCGTCCTTGTCGTCCGCCAGCAGACGAATTATCGGTACGCCGATCGTCGTGTTCTCCGGAACAAGCAGCAGTGGTGACCGCCGTTTGTTGTTTTTGCCGGATTCTTCATGCTCCTCATCAAACGCGCTGGTGTCCTGCGACACGCGCACGCCCTGATCGGGCAGAACCACCATTCGCATGAACTTTGGCGGGTTATCGTTTGCATCGAGCACCGTTATCTTCAAACTGGTTTCCGATGCCAGTTCGCCTAGAAGAAAGAAATAAATGTAAAAATATGCGTACACACAAGTGAGCACTGAATGGATAAGCGTGCAGATTAATCGAAAAAATCTTAACACCTTCTTAACACCTACCGCTGTCAGTAGCGATCACTTGGAACTCGTAATCAGCTCTTGATTCACGATCCAGGGTCCGCTTGTCGATGCCCACAAAGTATACGCGGCCCGTTATCGGATCAATCCTGAACAGATGGCTACCTTCGCCTCGCAGAGTAAACACGAAATTCTGATTCTTGCCTTCGTCTTGATCGCTTGCCACAATCGGATTTGCCAGAGTAACCTCCGTTCCACTCGGACTATTCTCCATAATCCGGCCTTCGTACGTGGTTAACGTGAATTCCGGCGCGTGGTCGTTTTCGTCGTCCACGATGATTCGCACCTGACCATTCGGATGATTAAAGCAACGATTGTTAAAGAACCGCGCGTTGCAGCTTGACGAGCGTATAGAAGAATTTACCTGAAACACGCCGACGCTGCGTAAGCTCTCAGCGATTACGGTAATACTGTAATTCTGTCTTGTCTCGCGATCCAGACCCTTGGGGGCGTAAAGAGAACCGTCATCCATGATGGCGATATCGGGTACATCCTGCTGATTGACAATAAGGAATTGAGTACCGGACATAGCTACCGTTGTGCCATTGTTCGGAAGCACTTGGCCGATCAATGCGCCGGGAACATTCTCTTTTACATGGAAGACCAGAGGAGCGGTGGTCGTTCCCCTGCAATCAACGGTCATCGACTTTTGAATAAGCAAATGGAACCGTCGTGAGACCTTTGACCTTTCAACGCTTTCGTCGGAGTCAGTCGGCGAATCTGGCGTATCGATTTCGTGGTAATGATACATGAGAGGATATTACGAGACAAAAGCTCGCGAAATGTTACTTGAATAGGGACATGGATAATTAAGCGACACTGTTTGGCCAACAGTGAAGGTCTTCCAGCTGATGACATAACTAATCTAATTTAATAGCTGGTAAATCAGCCATATGTTTGTAAGACTTCCTGGACGTAATCAACAATTAGAGAAAGCGCGGAAGAGAGTACAACGCGAGTACTCGGTTTCACTCGGTTCTCATTCGACGCTTCGTTGAAAGTGCCATCGGTCTTATCAAAAATCATCATTAGCAGCAACTGCGAAAGAGTGCCTCACTCACTTCGTGAAAGTACTCCTGTCGTCGTTCGGATCCACCACGTGGATCGAGACGTTCGTAATGAGCGACAATTCTCTCTCGTCGGTAACGACCGCCTCGAAGTCGTACGTAAACCGGTCGAAGCGCTCGATGTCCTCCACGACCGTTATTGTACCCGAGCGCTCCTCCACAGCGAACGGAACTGAAATCCCGTCGTGTATGTATGCAACATATGTTATGCACTGGCATGAATAACATAGGCATTTTGTGCCTCGCGCTTTTGGCCGCGCGGCGGCATGTCGAAATTAAAGGAACACGCCTGGGCGCGCGAGCGAGCTTTATTGCGATCCTTAAGAAATCGCGACGTACCTTTTCATCCTCGCGGATAATACGGATTAATCAGTATGCCGCGCGCCGCACGTATACCTACCTCCATCCTCGTAACTGTGTAGGAGATCGTAGATAAGGTCGTTAGTTTTGACGGCGTCGTTTAAGCGAATCTGCCCGACGCTCGTACCTACGGGCACATTCGCGCCGACCCAGAATTCGTAAGGCGCACCGACGAAATCTGGTTCCCATGAATTCGGACCTGAAGTGTACGAGTAGGTCAATCAGTGTGCGAAACTCTGTGGATCTCATCGAGCGATGACGGATTTATCGAGAGGATTTCCATCGCTTACCATCCGATCGGAAAACGTCCACCGTGACCACCGCTAAAGAGAATCTCCTCTCGCTGGGGTTCGCCGGCTGATCGGCTGCTTCCACGAAGATCGCGTGTCTGCCTTCGAGTATGGGACTCTCCGATGCAGTGATCACGCCAGTCCGCTCGTTCACCGCGAACGGTGGCTTGCGAAGCGTCGAGTTTCCAGGTTTCTGCAATCGATACTGAACCAGTCCGTTGGGACCCAGATCATCATCCACCGCGTGCACCTGGCCCAGTACAGTGTCGACCTTCGCGTCGCTCCTGGCCACGAGTTCGTACAGATTGCCTGGCACGAAGATGGGATTATTATCGTTGGCGTCGAGCAGCGTGACTTCAACGTCCACGGAAGACCTCTTCGAGCCTGTCACGACCACGCTCGGTCTGTGCTCCACGGCGTAGACCTTCATCTTCAGGTGATCGCGTTTCTCACGATCCAGAACGACCTGATCCTTCACGGTGAGCCAGCCGGATTCCGGATCCACGGAGAAGGCACCTGACGGATCCTCTAGCTGATAATCGAACTCTGCGTTCTCTCCCTGATCCTTGTCACGCGCGATCACCTGCAGCACGCTGAAGCCGTTCGGCAGGTTCTCCACGATGCTAATGTTGTAGAGATCCACCTCGAACTGAGGCAGGTTATCGTTGAGATCCAACACCTCCACTTCGATTCGCGCAACGGTCATCTTCAGTGGATTGTCCACCTGAGACGCGTGAATCTGAAGATTGAACGTGTTGCCGGGCAGGCTTCGCTCGGCGTCGAGATCGATCGCACGTTTCAGGAACAGCGAGCCGTTCTTCGGGTCGAGATGGAAGAAGCCTCTCTCGTTGCCGGATATGATGTCGTATCGTACGGGCACGTTTATGTCCCGATCGCGGTCAGCTGCATGGATCGGAGTAGTGAAGTTGATTTCTGTAAAGATTGGATGCTCCTGCAAAGATGAAACGCATATGACGTTACAAAATCGAATGATGCTGAACTGAAAAGAATATGTTACGTGCGCAATCGAATGAGAGGATTCCCCATTATTATTATTCGATTATTAATGTTTAAAATCATACCGGCATGGGGTAAAACTCGTAGATTTTCGCCTTGTAGATGTCCCGCGTGAACTTGGGCTCGAGATCGTCGTTATCCACCACGGTTATCTTTACGGTGGTGTTTGTACTCTTGGCAGGAACACCTCGATCCTGAAGCACCGCGTCATGGAAAAATATGATCGTAAGAATCGCTGATCCAGCCAATCCGTTAGCGTAAGTGATTTACGCGGTGATCGTCGCGTATCTTTAGTAATATGTCGGCGATTATGGAATACAATGATTCGTTTAACAGTGATTTATCGATATCATCTAACAAAGCGAACTGCGAAACTGCAGAAATTATACATCGCGTTTCCAAGTGATTAATGTACTTACAGTGGCGGTAATAACTAGAGTAAATTCACGATCCCCGTTGTCGTAATCGACCGGTTTGCGTAGCATTAGGGCAGTTCTGTGTCCGGACTCGAGGGAGAATTTGCCTTGCTCATTCCCTTTCACAATGGCATAATAAACGTCGCTGTTCGGGGTGTTTGGCTTGTCACCGTCCAATGCATGAATCCCGCGGAATATCGTCACGCCTGCAATGTCGTTCCGAATCTTTATTCCCGGCTTTATTCAACAGCTTTCGGCTGCGCCCTTTCGCCATCTCGAGTTCTCTCGAAGATGATCAATAAAAAAAGGAGGCAGAAATACACCGTCATAATTATCCGATTATTCCGACGTTAATTAATCGAAATCTAGCTGCGGTAATACGATTCATGATTCATGCAGCTATATCTCACCAACTGGCGTGAGCTCGTCCACCGTTACGTGATAAGGTGCATCGACAAACTGCGGCGAGTGATCGTTGATATCCTCCACGTAGACCGTTACGGACAAATGCGACGAGACCTATGCAAAAATGGCGAAACATAAGTCACACAGCTGCTCCTCCTGACTGCTTTTCGGTCTCCATGTTCGATTATGCAACGACGCGATCAGCCTTACGAGTCGTTTCATGAATCATGAAGAAGAAGGAAGAAAGAGATAAAGGAAGAGATCAACGCTTTATTCTTCTGAAAGAAGCGATGCCTCGTGTGGCACGGCAATTCAAATCCTCGACGAGGCATTCGCGCGCTTCGAGATCGAGCGCGCGTGTACGCTCGCGCGAAAGTTACAATGGTCGTAATTCAATCGAGGAAGTGACACTCGGTAGATGGAACTGGATAAGTTATCGATCACCACTTTCGACTCGCTTCTTTGAGCATTATGCCCGATATCTTATAACCGAATATGTTTGGAAGTAAATAAGTCGGACGCCGAGATATCGAACGGCTGAAAGTGGATCAAGAGAAACGCCGATTTGCGTTCTTCGTCACCTACGCCGAAGCACCGGTCAGACTTGAATTCTCGAAAGGAATTCCATTTAATTCTAGTCAAAGAGAAAGAGAAACGCTTAAACGCTCATTCATAAAATCACTAGCCAGAAATTGGAAGCTTTTGTAAGATCATCTTTCAGGTAACATTGAGCGATGAGAAAGGCTCGAGGGTATTTAAAAACTCGCCGGGACACGCGAGAATGATATTCCTTAACTGGCATTAAGAGATCTTTAAACGACGTTATGTGCCCTTTCAGCCAGTTCTCGCGCGAGAATCGTTACATAAACTTATTACCATACGGCCGGAGTTTAGGACCGGTAAAGTTTACGCTATTGAGTTTTTCGTATTGAACCGGTTGCCGTACGCTCTGATTACATTCGAATTATGCTCGAAGCTAGGCGACAAGAACTTTACGCACTTACGACAAACCTTCAAAGAGCAATACGCGATATCCGCTGACATAAATCCATGCGTGCGTAACGGAACTCGAAAAAATGATATTAAGTGATACCCATGGGCTTATATTTTCGTCGAATTTCACCGCGCGCGCCACCGAACCAACGACTGAAAGTATCGAATTACGTTCGCGCGACTTACCAGGGAATCATCGGTGTCCGAGTCGCAGGTAATTCGAAATTTTAGCAGGTTCCTCGGGGACTCCGCATCGACCAAATCCTCCAGTGACTGAGCCAGGATCAGAGAGATGTGCGTCCGATTGGTCTCCTTGTAGGTGAAGAAACCGGCGTCCTCCTCCTATTAATTGACCTCGTCGCTGTAGATATCGCTATAGATCGCTATAATCATGCGAACGCGAAAGTTCGCGTGCGTTAATGTGCGTATACCTTGTCAACCGGCATAATAGCGACTCGCTTTCTCGGATAGGCCTCCAGCGAGAGAATCTCCGTTCCTGTCTGCAGATTTTCGGGTACCCGCACGAATTTCAGATACTCGCCGACTGGATAAAATTGGCATCCTAACGAGAGGAAGGGGCATTAGCTTCGTAAATTGATTAGAAGGATTAGAACGCGAGCGGTGGAACGTCTCGAAATTGGGATACAGCGGATGTGAGGTACGCGGTCGCGTATCGCGAGAACACCGGAAACGTATCGCGCGCGGTGTACGCTTTAAAATATGACGACATAAATTGTTTGTATTTCCATCCTGTGAAGATAATAAAAGGGAGCCTGCGGGAAATCATGTTGATGCATCATGTTGATAATAATCGGATGAAATAAACACCGCGACTCTTTCATACCGCGTTTCGATGCGAATGAGGCAGATTTAACATCGAAATAAATTTTCATCTCAACCTTCTGTTTTCGTGAAGAATAAAAATAGCCCATTTGTTTCACGCGTGCGCGTAAAACACTCGCGAGAGAAATCATTTTTCTAGTTTAGAATAAATACGGATGAATTTATCTGCCTTTATCTATTGGCAATGATGTATTAATGGAATCGATACATCGATAGCTGCAAAATTACAAATTTGCGATTACATCGAAACGCGTCACTTGTCAAATATATGACTGGCGCATTAACAACAATACTGTAATACTACCGTACATCTCGCAAATAGAATAGAAAACATAAACAACATTGTTTGCGCCTTAACAGTCGCGCGTCAGTTTCCGACCAGTCAGTTTCGTCGGCAGACTTTGTTATTCTCTAAACTTTCGAGTTTACGACAACGGAGAATCGATACATGCAGCCAAAATATAATATTTCGGAATTCCTAAGTAGTTGTCCTTCGGAAATATGCAAACTTTCTTTCCAAACAGCTATCACGTGTACGCGCATTATCTGCAACGATACAAGCGAAGAAGATTTTCCGTTGATGCTTCAATATACGTAATTTCAATATACGTGATTTCCAATCACAATTATAAGATAAATCGATCTTATCAAAGTAAACTCCTAGACGACAAATTGTCTACCGTGGTGTATTCAAAATTCGAATGAATACTCGAGAAAATTCGAGCTCCCAGAGATTGGTGGATAAATTTCTCCGTAATACTTAAATAATGAGTTTCCTTCTGCGCAGTTTGCCATCTGGATCAAGTATGTTCGTGCACGTGAAAGACAAAGATCGGTAACTCATGCAATCCCCTTGTTAGCAGAAACTATTCTCGATGAGAACCTAACGCACCTCACGATTTCGCAGTCGCTCGCAACTCAAACGACGGCTCAAAGTCTCAATATCATTTTCAAGAAGAAAGATACAATCGCGCGGGACGCGGCGTGCAGGCAACATCTCCCACGAAATTTTTCTCCATTCTTTTCTTCCGATATCTCGTTCGATATCTCTGACGACGAGGCGTTCGAATTCGGCCATGAGTTTCGTCATTCGAAACCGACGTAGCGCGGTGCATAAAATACGATTTCCAACTCCGTAAGCTATTATTGTGTACGTTGAATTCACGCGGGGAGCACGACCGACTAATTATCTGGATGCGAGAGTGAAACATCGTTTCCAACTGCGAAAGGGAACAGATCGAGAGGCGATAACGCGCGCGCGCGCGCGCGCGCGCTCGTTGCTGCTTATGGCGGCGTAGGAAGCGCGCACCTCGGCTGATCTTATCTCAATTTATTCAGAGCCGAGCCGCGATCGTTCAGAAGATCAGATCAGACAACGGGCGGGGGAGGGGGAGGGGAGGGAGGGGGAGGGAGGGAGGATCGTGCAGCGCATCGCGAGACCCGCGCTCCGCGATATTCGCCGATTTCCAAGGCGGCTTAATCCTCACCCCGCGGAGCTCGCATCTCGTTAAGGTGCATTTACAACTCCCTCGTGAACCGGGTGAGCTTTATCTCACGGCCGCCGTCCTCGTAAAAACGTCACAAGCTGACGATTCATTTCGTTTCGAGCACTCGATATCTTATACCAGCCTTGTCGATGTAACCGCGCGTTCGGATCATCTTTTTATCCCCACTTCTAAACTTTTTCGACGGCATTACGCTACGTCGAGCTGGGCAATTGCGTGATGTAAACAGTTCCATGTTGGACACGCGGTCCGGTCTTCTACAGGATGTATCAAAGGCAACGAACGTTTAGAGAAAAGAAATGGAGAGAAAGGTGTCATATATTGCATACGGAACAGGGAATTCCCCTAAAGTTTCGTTTCTTTGAGCTACTTGGGACTAATGCCTGTTCACAAGATCTTATTGCATCGTAGAAGGGACGAATAAAGGACAAACACAAGTCGCGCGTGTAGATGCAAGGTCTATAAAGCCAAGTTCATAAAAGACTAACAGTATCGTTCCTTGTGCATGATGATTGTAGCGATAATCCTTTCTCGTTAATGTTTGAAACATCTTTATTTCTCCTATCTGTTAAGCAGGCTGCACATGTTGCCTCAGCAAGAGGAAAATAACCCTTATTACCGGATAAGAAAGCCACCACGCGTCTAACAGAGTACAAGAGCATCTCTGTACTCGTCGCTACATCCGCTCTGGCCTTTCGTTGTTGCATTCATCCGGCGCAATAAATCTCATCACCGTCTCATCTCGCCAGCCTGATCTCAGACATCTTTTGACACGCTCCGTATAACGGGCGTGAAAGAAGTCGGCTCCGCGTTAGAGCTTCTTGCGTAACATTATCGCATCCTGATCTCATAAATCTCAATCCACTCGAAGTTAAGTTCAGACTTGATACATTGTTATTCTGCCCTATTTATGTCGCGGCGGATTCAACCTGACATCATTAGTCATCCCGCTCAAAAGCTGGCTCTCTCTCTCTCTCTCTCTCTCTCTCTCTCTCTCTCTTTCTCTCTCTTTGTCGCGACAAGAGCCGCCAAGATCCGTCTACTTGCTTGTAGCCGATGCCGTTGCGAGCCGGTTGATCTGGACCGATCGCGCTGCAGGTGAACCGCTGTTATCATGTCGGACTTTCACCTTATCGCCTCGGTGAACGCAATGCAACTCGATTACGACGTGGACAGGCGCTCATGCGTACAGCGGACTCGGCCGGTCGCACCGGCATCGCCAGGTCCTTTTTCAGCAGCGAATTACGCCGGTGTAAGGGTGAATTTGCAAGAAAACAGCTTGCAGTTTCCGACCGCGCGTTTCTCTTTATCGACGATTCTCACGGTTATTTTACGCAATAGCTTCAGAATTTTAATTTAAAACACCGTGACGTGTCTTCCTGCTCTCGAGATTCTTCGAGGTTAACGATAAGTAAATGAGCGAGGACCGATCGGCGCGATAACCTTTTCCCATCGTGATGTTCTTGATAATTTCGTAACGGTATGTGTGCACGGTGAACGATAGTCACGTCAGATGCGGATCAGTTATGCTTTAATTAGGGATTTGCTTACGCGGCGGAACTAATTACAAAACTTATGTGCAATTATCATCAACGCGTTGTAAACACGCTCAAAAATAACTTTACACTTTCTAACTATCTCAGGCGACGCCAATCGAAATGTTCTTCTTGCACGAGATACGAATGCGCTACTTGTCGCTTGCCATTTTCTAAGGCTGATAAATTACGCGTAGAAACCTGTTAATGTATTAAATAATCTGATCCGATAAAAAATTCGATGCGGAAATGGCCAAAGTGGTCATTTAACGGTATCGTAAGAAACTGTCATGTAAGATTTTAAATTGGGTGAAATTTAAATTTTAATAAGCTTCCTTATTAAGATAAGTCATGCAAATTATGATAGAAAAACATCGCAGCTCCCTCGCGAATTTTTTATCCTAATCGTCTAGAAAATGTTATGATTTCAATATCGAAATTATAGACTAACTTATTATAAGTAACTGTAGAATCAGAGAGACACCGAATTACAAAGATATTACAAGATTACCGAGATATTATAGGAGCGCTAACATTTACCAACATTTACACATTAATTACCTGGCCAATTATTCCATTTCTAGGAATCCCCTTAATAATAATATTCTAAATGTTTAAGTCAACACATTCGCGGTTATCGTTAAATCTTTCGCAGCTTCACTTTCGGCAGATTCGAGGGCGGCCAGGACTGCGGACGTTTTAAAGGAATCACTTCGCGGGAATCACCTTCCTCTCTCTCTCTCTCTCTCTCTCTCTCTCTCTCTCTCTCTCTCTCTTATTTCTTTCCTCTCTCTATCTCTCGCATCCTCGGCGTCTGTTCCTCGAGAGTCGATGCGGGAGCAGGATTACTTTTGAAAGGCGAGCGGGCCAAGAAAATCGCGAGCAAGCGCTCGACACATCTCCATCCGGGCGCGTATTATATGTCGTATGCGACAATGGGTACATACGCTTGTACATACGATGAATATTCGCGCACACGTTTCCGCCCGTATCGGGATATGCGCGTCCACGCTGTGTGCGCGCATGTCGTTGCATTTACAGGGATAAGCCCGCTCCCTGAAGCTTTGATGAAAGTGGGCCAAGGTCAAGCGGCCATTTCCGCGCTTCCTCGGTTTCTTCTTTTTTCATAAGGACACAGCGTATGCTGAAATTCGCCTGCACGCGTTCCCACGAGCGTTCCGCGTGTATTCGCATGTCCACGTTTGCGTGTATCTCGTCGTCATCGAGGTAACGGCGACGAGAGCGATGTTCCAGCGATTGGAGCAACATCGGATTTGGCATGTCGATCGATCGGACGTACAATTCCCCGATGAATGTTTCGGCAAAGCTAGGCACTCCGCCATGGCTCCGTTATCACTGCAAGGTAATGGATGATCGGACGGATTTCCGAGTTCGGCGTGCGCGAGTTGGATCCAACGTTGATTTTTGTTTGCGGTCTGATGAATTAGCAATCCGAACATCCGAACGCGCAAGGATGTCGAGTCGAATCTGTCCGAAGCAACTGACGGGGAGAGTCGAGATCCATTAGCGATTCGCCCCGCAAATTGATGTAAATCCACGACCGCGATCTCACGATCTAAAATGCTAAGGATTTAATTAAGAGACCATTCGCAAGATGAGCAGCTCCTCCGTCGGTTTCACTCGTACGTGTGCACGCGCATAGGAGCATTGTTGTCGAACGACAATGCAGGCTGCGCCGGGTTAGACTGCTGCACTGAATTGCTCTATATAGAGGCTAATTAAATTTTCGTAATGTAGGCTTCCCTTGATCTCGCCGGAGTGTCAGCGCGTAATTAGCTGAATACTCGGGGTAGACGCTCGGGGCAACTGCATTTGTATCAGTTATAATTTGTGGACGTTTAAGGTTTCCACACTAAGATTGCGACAAAGAAGAGAAAGGACTGACGCGCGCCTGTCGCCGGAACGTTTACCTCTCGCGTCCCTGACTCGTCACGCGGTCTATCCTCTTATCGGAAGTGCTGATCGGAGCATGCTTGAATTAACGTCGCGAATCAAGAGGCGGACGATCGCAGAAATCACGTACCCGCCACTTGGTGGACCTGGACGGACGCAACGATCAGCAGAACCACCGCGATCGGCCAGGAATGCGGCGAAGAGAACGTCACCCTTCGTTGAGACATTTTTGGCTCCTTCTACTTCCGGTAAGCGTCAGTCCGTCACTCCGTCCTCTCGTGCATCCCTGAAATGATTATTCGCAGTGAGTCGACGTCTGGCTAAACCGACTGGTAAGCGCAGAAGCGTGACGCTGCATCTTCATAGGTTGCACTAATTGCAAGTGCAACGCGCTCGCAGCAGAAGGTACATTCTACGTAAACAACCGCGCGCGCGCGTGTGGAAGACTCGGCACGTTCTTGCGCTCACGATTACGGGAAGAACAATACGCGTGCGAGAGTGAGGAAAAAGGGGGCTTTACCTTTATTTACCTTTCTCCCGCGAACAACCGGGAGCGTCAAGCGGGGAGCTATAATAGTTTTATAATCGAAACTCGCGCGATCCCGCCTAATAGATCGCGAGTTTCGAGAAATGCTGTCGTCGCATCGAACAACATCGAGCGACAAATATCGCAGCTCGTGGCTCGATTTTTTATAGTAATCTACCTCGTTTGTAGTTATCGTTTCGATGAATTCTCTTGTCATCCGTGTGTCTCGTCTGCAAGATTTCGGAATCGTGGCGTTTTAGATGGAGCTTTATCGATCCGTTCGATCTCACGAGACAGCCGACAGAATGATGCTCGCAAGATAATACGGCAATTTCACAGTATTTAATCCGATACTATCCGATTGCCGTAAAAAAGAGCTTGCGTATACACAGAATACGAAAAACAAAGCGACAAGTCGACGCGAAGATCTGTGCCGAGGTTCTTGCATGTCGCGATTTCACTTTCCGCGGAACGAGCGACCGTAACTCGAACAAATTGCCATTACGCGATTCATGCCTGTCAATCAATAGATACTCCGAGGAATCCGTCTCCGGCGGATCATCCATTTTCGCATCTGCGTTCTTCGGCACGACGATGTGTTTCTATCGAAGCCAAGTTTACCCTCGAGCGCTTACGCAATATTCGCAGGATGGAGAAACTTCTGATTACGATTCTCACTGCTTCTCCCTGTCATTACTTGCATCTATACTCGCATCTTACTTGCATGTTCTCTTTGTTTAACTTTGTAGGCAAAAAGTGAAACTTTCGCTCAGTTCCGTGCACGTTCCGCGAGCGAGTGTCGCTTACATTGGCCAAACACAGATCGCACGTGCGTGCCACGTTAAAGCGCACGACGCTCGTCGAGAGAAGTTGAAATAAAATTTACTAAACAAGAGAACAATAAGTACGTTTTATAAATATCTAGAGAGACGTAAGCAGTTCGTTTCTACAAGAACAGAGCGTCTTTTGAAGAAAGAACTTCTCAATAGGTGGAACTTTCGCTCGCCATCATCCACCGGTCTCGTATTTCACGAAATGAACTACATTCTTCGTGAATGGAGAATGATCGTGCCGCTCGGCGTTTATCTCGCCGATGAAAATCCCCAAGGATGAAATAAAACTTCGCCGCAACAGATTACTTCCTGTTACTTCGAGAAAGAGAAACGGCGCTTATCGATTCTTGGCGAACGATAAAAATCCTGGACAGTAAAAATCTGCTTGCAGTACAGAAGGCTGGTATGGGAAGTTCGAGTCATGCTGAATGCATGTTCGAATCGTCTGGATGCGACTGATGGCTCGAGTGCACTCTCGGGGACCACCGGAGCGATAGGCTCTGAAAGCGAGCATGCTGAAGGGCCTTGTGTCCTTTCGAGCGTGTTCGTGCTTGTGACTTTTAGGCTTGTGTAATGTATGCGTATCGATACTTCCTATATGCGTTATAGCGGGGAAACTTTCGCTCTGGCTGTTACGTGTTTTGCGTTCCGTGGCGAACGGTTAGTGTCACGCTCGGATGAAGTTTCCAGGCGTCACCGAACCGATAAAAAAATGGACCAATGATGCCAGTCACCGCGGCATTTTATAGCACGATATTTGATGCATTAGATACGATTCTCTAACGATTCTCTGCCGATAGAGAAAGGAAGTGAGCAATCATGAACGATGATGACAAGCTAACAAGGCATAAACGACAATGACCACAATAGCAGAGACGCTAATCGGTACTCGTTTACGTCATCACTCGAATGTAATTATTGCGAAGAGTTACTGGACAAGGATGCAGGGATAAAGGACTCGTACACTTGCGACTTGTTCAAGATCCGCGACGAAGCTGAGATAATTCGTCGCGTGCGGAATTTCAATTGGCCGGCTTTTCTGAAATTTGAAGATTCTATTAAAAGTTTCAGCGCGATAATCCGGCCCCGGATCTGTGATCCCGACTTTTGTAATAATAAATGTGTCTTGATGCAGATCTATCTTTAATATTCTTGAAATTCATTTCCGTCGGTTTTCCGACAAGTTTGTTAGATCATTATTCCAGTCAACTCTTCCATAAAAGATGCTAGCTGAAATATCAGCTAATCAAATTAACAAGTCCTTCTATTCCTCTTACGATATTAATGAATATACTCTTACCGTCGATTAATGCGCGATAAGCTACACGAAAGACTGCGCTTCGAGATATCGAAGCGCACAGGAAGGAAATTGCAAAACGTACTTGTGCGTGTGTTTGTTGAAAACCCGGCAATATGTCGGTATCGCTAAACGCTTTTCATTCTGTACTGATGAAAATGGTAAAACTTTCGCTCTAGTTCGCGCTTTACGAGTGAACGGGATTTGTCGCGGTCGACTGGCGACTGTATACATCGATGCAACCGGCAGCGAGCGATCACCGCGTGGTATCCATCGTGGGATCGCTCCGCGAAATTAGCGTTCGCGTCATTCTGACAAGCGAGACAGTTTCTCGACCGTCCGGAAAGCCGAAAATGGAAATTCCCGAAGACCCAATCATCCAGGATATCCTGTCGCGAAGCGATTCTTCACTGACCTTGCTCAACCTGCTGCGGCGGAAGCTCGGCGGCAATGGCACCGCGCCGGAAATCCAAGGTCTCGCATGCACTCGCGAGGACGCCGCGCGACACTCTCCGATCGAGTGAACTGTCCGGCCTTTGTCGGCGGTAATAAAAGCGAGCGAATGACACCGAGTCGTCGAGACGTCGAAATCTCCTCCGGGATTCCTCCGAACGCCACTCTCTCCCTCTCTCTCTCTCTCTCTCTCTCTCTCTCTCTCTCTCCCTCTCTCTCTCTCTCTCTCTGACTCTTTCCTTTCTCTCCTTTGCTCAGTTGCACCGGGCACGAAACTTTCCCCCAGTTTCGCGTTTCACGTTTCACGAGTGACTGGCATTGAATCCGCGGTTGATTGTTGGCCACTTTCGATGCACGTTGTCACCCCCCACGAGGAAGACGTTTTGCGCGACCTGGAACAGGTCGATTTCCGCTGGTGGTTCCGTTTCGGTTTCAACTGGTCCCCGAAACCGCGGCAGTACGTGTCTCGAACGCGCGAGGAAGGAATGGCTAAATGTCCGTTGCACGTACGCACCTATAGCGGTGTACCTACTCCTAGTTTATCCCCCTTTCTCGAGCGGAGCACGTCCTTTCGCTTTCAGCGGCCACTGACCACCATCAGTACCTCGCTTGCTGTATAGCACCGCGAGGGACTTCGCTTCCTTCCTTCACTCTTGGACGCATTGGCTGTATTCCTCTTCGATGTATTCTGCTGAACCTGAAGAGGCTGAAGAGGCTAGAGACGGTGTTATTATTATGCTGGATCCACGGTCTCGCGCCTCGTTATAGTTGGAATTAGCTCATTGCAGCTGAGCGTCCTTAGAATGAAAAGGAGGACGACCTATCGGTCTCTCGACCCAGATACGTGTGCGTATCGTTTCGTAACTGGTAATAAATTACCGCATAAATTATGCATCTTTTATGATTCACCGGAGACACGGGTTGATAATCACGAAGAAATTGGTCTCTTATACCCGACAGCACGGGAGATGTCTGTATCTCGATAATTATTAATGCGACAATCCAGAAAGGTCTTCGAAACGCTTCTTATCCGTTCTACCTGACTTTCCCAATCGCGGCTCCAACATTGTGTCGGATCGATCGCTTCGCTTTCGATCGGATGCTAGCGCGTCCAACGAAATGATGGATCTCGTAAAGTATTAAAGAATCGATCGACCGGCACGGTGCAACAACGCAACCGCGAATGCAGATAATAAGACGGATTTCACCGTGCGAGCCATAGGATTTGTCCGCTCGCATAATCAGCTTTTCGCAAGCAATGATGGAACAGTTTCACCATTGACATTTGCATGGTACTATCGAGCGTGCCAGAAGACAAAGCGTCTAACTTTCATTTGACTCTCCTCTGATTAATTCTCATATCACGGAATTCATAAGTACCAAAAGTTTTACTCACGATTTAAAGGACTTCTTGCTATTCGCGGATAGTTGGATAGTTAAACGCACGATCGGTTTCGGTTCTCCTACTGCGTTTCCGGACTTTTATCGCTGTACTATGCTGTACTAACTTGCTTGTTCTATGAGCAAAAGGTAATAATCCACCGGCGCCGTCTCGTCTAAAGACAACTCTTCCCGTTCTTTTTTTCGTGTCCTCACACTTCCTCTCCTCATCTTTACGACTTTGCGAACGATCTGCAAGGAAGGGGTGGAAGAGGGAGGAGGGAGAGGGGCACAGCAGTTATGGCGGAAAAAATATTGGAATCGACGATTGCGAATGTGAGCGCCGTTGATGGCACGCAAAGTCCAAACTTTACGGACGTAGCCGCAAAAGTAAAAGCAATCGATGTTCGCCAGAAACGGTCGTCTCGGGGCTCAGAATTACGCATAAATCGTTCATGAATTGTGTCATTGACTCGAATTCGTTGTTTGTAACGTTGGTGAACCTATCATTGACCGGTGTTCCTATCATCAAGTTCATTCTTCGAGAGCACGCGGCATATGATCGCGGCTTTCTCGGAACATTTGTAGAGAAGCAGTCAAACACCGGAACTTCATTTCAATGTTAACGGTTGTAATTTGCAAACACTTGGCCTAAGGAGATCCCTGATAATTTAGGTTGACGTGGAAGCGGCTGCTTTACAATTAATCAGAATAATCGATATTGCGCATGCCGCGGGCTTATGCAGACTTTAAGGATTGAAATGAAGCTGCAATCGACAGGCTGCACGCGTTTCGGTACTTAAAAGAATTCCGTCTCGTGCCAAGACAAAGCCACAAATCATCGCGAAAGTTTGAGACGCGACCATTACCGTATTCGCGCGAAAAGTGCCAAATTTACGGTACCATCCTCCATCCAAGTCTTCAGTTAAGACGTAAGAGATTCTTTTCTTAACGAAAATACTGGAAAATACTGGAAAAAAAGAAGAAAAAATACGAGCTTTTTGGATTAATATTATCGTCACGAATGAATCGATTCGCGAATCGACAATTGTTACTCGTGAACGTTCGTGAATGTTGAAATTAAATTGCATTATCATTGCTCGTTACATTGTTGGTTATCCTGAAACACGCGAAACGCGTACGCGAAAAGCGCACTATCGCAAGAGAAAGAGAGAATACCATTCTACTCCTCTCCGATTTGCGAATAAATCGTGAGCTGCCTGCCGTGCCAGACAATGTCGGCCATCGGCGTTTTTCTTGTGCGACAACGTCTCGCGCACTTTAAAATCAATCGAAAGCATCGAGGAAAGTGCCTCGCATTGATCTGCGTCGATTTTTCACTCCAGCCGATGACGAACCCTGCTCCTTCGCCTGTAAGTTCAAGGGAACGCTCTCTCCCTCCCTCTCTCTCTCTCTCTCTCTCTTTCTCAGTTCGCAGCAGCAAATCAAGGAAGTATTATCCGTCGCGGCTGATTACATCCCATTCTGAAACGGCGATCATATCCCAAGGACGGCAACTCGAGCCACGTTGCTTAAAAATAAGACGAACGTACAAAGAGGCGCGAGAGCAATTTGTTCCTTTTTTATTCCGTCTGGGCCAGTCAGCCGCTCGGAGTATCGTTAGCGTCGATGTATCGAGATCGGCGATATAGTTTTATTCGATTACGCAATCGTTCGTCGAGGAACAAGATTGAATCCAGGACAAATGAGTTATTTACTCGGCGGTATAAACGGCGTGAGAAACGACAGAAGCGTCGCTTATGCGAGGTTTTCGTGCTGTTTCCGAAGCGTTTCTGAAGCGAGAAGCGCGTTTCTTTTGGCAACGAGACTTTTATCAAAGTTGAAACTTTTATCGATCATTGACACGACTATAAAAAGGCACGTGTACTGTTATCATCTTATCTCACGGTATTCAACGAAATTGCTATCCAAGCGTTAGCCTGAAATTTCAAAGAGACTGGATTTCGTTGTAGGTTCACGCTAAATTTCAGAACTGGTTTTCCCTCTGGTTTCCGCGTCTATGCTCCTTGCATGGCGTCCAGAAATATTCAGAAAGACGCAAGCGGAGCGGATAAGAAACTACTAAAGATCATTGGAGCATGATAGTGCACCGCAACGCTGGATCATCGCGCGTAATGCTCGAGCGATCATCGATGAATACGTCACGTCACTGCGAGGAGAGACACGCTGGAGCGGATAATCCGATAGTAATGAAAGATTTCCATAGGTTTAGCGAAGCAAAGCCTCAGCGATGCGCTCGATTCGCTAGGCATCGCCCGCAGATGTTCCAAATGCTGAGAGCAACTGCAGACTGCAGAACAATAACGGATATCGTCCACTCGGAATTTCGAAATCGCTGATGATAAACAATACGTTAATTAATAGATCGATGGTCCATTCATATATAATCTATTCATATAACTCGCGATCGATAATCTTCCGTTTCTCGTTCGTGAAAAAGTGACTCTTGCGTAAACTGTCGCAGTGTCGAACGGATAATACTTCCTTGATTTGCTACTGCGAACTGAGAAAGAGAGAAAGAGAGAGAGAGAGGGGGGGAGAGAGCGTTCCCTTGAACTTACAGGCGAGGGAGCAGGGTTCGTCATCGGCTGAAGTGAAAAATCGACGCAGATCAATGCGAGGCACTTTCCTCGATGCTTTCGATTGATTTTAAAGTGCGCGAGACGTTGTCGCACAAGAAAAACGCCNGCCAGACAATGTCGGCCATCGGCGTTTTTCTTGTGCGACAACGTCTCGCGCACTTTAAAATCAATCGAAAGCATCGAGGAAAGTGCCTCGCATTGATCTGCGTCGATTTTTCACTTCAGCCGATGACGAACCCTGCTCCCTCGCCTGTAAGTTCAAGGGAACGCTCTCTCCCCCCCTCTCTCTCTCTCTTTCTCTCTTTCTCAGTTCGCAGTAGCAAATCAAGGAAGTATTATCCGTTCGACACTGCGACAGTTTACGCAAGAGTCACTTTTTCACGAACGAGAAACGGAAGATTATCGATCGCGAGTTATATGAATAGATTATATATGAATGGACCATCGATCTATTAATTAACGTATTGTTTATCATCAGCGATTTCGAAATTCCGAGTGGACGATATCCGTTATTGTTCTGCAGTCTGCAGTTGCTCTCAGCATTTGGAACATCTGCGGGCGATGCCTAGCGAATCGAGCGCATCGCTGAGGCTTTGCTTCGCTAAACCTATGGAAATCTTTCATTACTATCGGATTATCCGCTCCAGCGTGTCTCTCCTCGCAGTGACGTGACGTATTCATCGATGATCGCTCGAGCATTACGCGCGATGATCCAGCGTTGCGGTGCACTATCATGCTCCAATGATCTTTAGTAGTTTCTTATCCGCTCCGCTTGCGTCTTTCTGAATATTTCTGGACGCCATGCAAGGAGCATAGACGCGGAAACCAGAGGGAAAACCAGTTCTGAAATTTAGCGTGAACCTACAACGAAATCCAGTCTCTTTGAAATTTCAGGCTAACGCTTGGATAGCAATTTCGTTGAATACCGTGAGATAAGATGATAACAGTACACGTGCCTTTTTATAGTCGTGTCAATGATCGATAAAAGTTTCAACTTTGATAAAAGTCTCGTTGCCAAAAGAAACGCGCTTCTCGCTTCAGAAACGCTTCGGAAACAGCACGAAAACCTCGCATAAGCGACGCTTCTGTCGTTTCTCACGCCGTTTATACCGCCGAGTAAATAACTCATTTGTCCTGGATTCAATCTTGTTCCTCGACGAACGATTGCGTAATCGAATAAAACTATATCGCCGATCTCGATACATCGACGCTAACGATACTCCGAGCGGCTGACTGGCCCAGACGGAATAAAAAAGGAACAAATTGCTCTCGCGCCTCTTTGTACGTTCGTCTTATTTTTAAGCAACGTGGCTCGAGTTGCCGTCCTTGGGATATGATCGCCGTTTCAGAATGGGATGTAATCAGCCGCGACGGATAATACTTCCTTGATTTGCTACTGCGAACTGAGAAAGAGAGAAAGAGAGAGAGAGAGGGGGGGAGAGAGCGTTCCCTTGAACTTACAGGCGAGGGAGCAGGGTTCGTCATCGGCTGAAGTGAAAAATCGACGCAGATCAATGCGAGGCACTTTCCTCGATGCTTTCGATTGATTTTAAAGTGCGCGAGACGTTGTCGCACAAGAAAAACGCCGATGGCCGACATTGTCTGGCTAGGACATTATGTGTGACATTGTATTATGCATCACATATTACGCATGGTCAAAATTAAATGATAGATGTGTCTCTTAGGACTAAGGGAATCGCGCGATATTTCGCACGACACGGAGAACATGCGTATACATTTCTACGTGCTCTTTCACAGGGAATGCGAGAGCGAAATGTTGCACGCGGATTCGAGAGTTAGGATGGAGAAGTCGCTAGTCCAGCCGCTATCACGATTTCCATCAGAGTCCGCATCTGGTCGGCTGCAATCGAATTGACGCAAGCAACGAAAAATACGATTGAAACGTTACCGTAACCTCGAGCCCTCGATACTTATTTTACAATCGCGATATTTATTATCGAGATGTATCAATTCTGCAGTTGTAAATATTATCGCAAGAACGTCCGCAAGCAACGAGCATTCGAATCAATATCGGAGCTGCTCGAGTTAGAATATTAGTGCAAGTTGCCTAATTGTCATGGATTTATGTTGAATTATCTCTTTTCTGTATTGTACCTTTTCATTTGCATTGGCATTACGGACATATTCCCAGATCAAGAATTGGATAGGAATTAATATCATCATCTCGGATCATCTTAGCGCTTTCGGCAACCTAGAATTTTCGTAACGCGCATTAGCGATGCGCGCCTCCTGATAACTGTGTTGAATTCCGGTCTTTCATGCGAATATCAAGTAATCGCGCCTGGCCTGTATCGCGAGGTCTGTCTTGGCAAGAGTAAGACCAAGTAGCTTGGTAATTGTAGTGGTTGCAGTACCGTTTAATCCATGCACGTAACAAGTGCCTCCTGCGACGAGACATAATGTTACGATATGTTGCGCAAAAGTTCGGATAAACATACACGAGATATATTCCTGCGAGCGAACACGCGAGTCTGTAACCAACGAGCACTTACAACGATGTTGAACTTCTGGCATCGTCTGAATATCGTCGGCTTTGTTAAGCTACCGTATCCGGAGGCCAGCCAAATAGCGTTCCGTCCAAGATACATGTACAGACATACGAATACGCATACGAAACGCATACGCGTGTACATATATGCATTCGAAATACATTTACAACACGACAATTAATTTAGAATACAATAAACATCTCTCCATATCGCGCTTCTCTCCGATATCGGAGCGACCGCGGAGAATAGAATTCTGCAATTGAAACTGCTGCAGACAATTGTTAATGGACAGATAAATATTCAACGATCGCTCCCAGTTAAATACATGAAAGTTTCAGCTTTCAGAATGCGTCATCCCGGCATCGCAGGTCCTCTGCTCTTCCGCCGAGATTGCAATATAAATGCGCGCGCCACGCGCATTTGTATGAAGCCTGCAAACCCTCTGTATTTTTCCCTTGCTCCTGCACAGACACAGATTTTTTTGACAGCAGTGAGCCTTGACCTCGTCATTTTCTCGAGAAGTTTCGCAGAACGGGAGCACTTGTTGACCCGCGCGCTTTTAGCCCACTTTTGCGGCTGTTTGTAAACGGGCGGCGATCGAGTTGAAATTCAAGCATCGTGCTTCTACGCTCGATCGCCCGCAGAATAAGGATCCGATTCTTATTCCTCTGCCCCTTTTCTTTTCTTTTTGTTTTTTTTTTCTTTTTTTCTCTATTCATTGTCGACCACTAGCCTCGTAACCTGCTTTCCGGCAATCTGCTCGCGCACGCGAGAAAAAATTCAGATTATCGCGATGCATTTGCGAAATCTGAATCGTATAGCATCAAGCTGGCGCGATCAGATGTCTTGATTGAATGCGTTACGTTACGTGTTTATTGTAATAGCGCGATGCGGCATCGTCTGGAGCATCGTGTAACTTTTAATCTTCGTTCCACGATGCGTTAAAACTTGGCCGAGTAATACAATTCATGAAATCTCTCACGTCCGTTCAGATTCATCGTTACTCGAACCTACGTGTACGCGCGCCTTTGCAAAAAAGAAAGAACACATTTTTCCCTATTCGTGTAAAGGGCATCGGGTATACGAGAAGAATTGAGATTATGGCGGATTACAAGCGGGATGCGAGTTGAATCGCACAGTGGAACCGCACGCCGGATCGAAATTTGAAGCGCAAAAATCGAGATGCACCGAGCAGAGATCAAATATCAAGCCGATGCATTGACTTGACTTACCAATAATGCATATCCACCGATGCGATATCCCTGTCGTGTCTTCCATCCCTTCTCCGGTACGATCGAGGACGCGTCGCGCGCGATTCGCGATTCACGATACGCGAGTTGAATGCACTCCGGCTCTCCTGAGCCTATCGCTTCTACAAGGTAGCGCTTCTTGCCGAGACGGCGGTCGACCGTGTACTGGGCCGAGTGTACTTACCTGTATACTCACCTGGCTAGCGTAGATCCTGCTAGCGGCAGATGAGAAGGCCTGTTCCTTCCGGGTTCTGCGTGATTGCTCGGCTCTTCACTTGGTCCGATTGGTCCGCTGTCGGTCCAGCTTGCCATGCAGCATCTATCTCTGGGCTGAGTTGATCTTTCAGCTGACTTCCACAGCGCACTCATCTCTTCTAATGCTTTTGTCAGAGAAGCTGTCGTTTGTATTACATTCAACTTGTTTGAAATTTTTTTAGAAAACAGTTTGATGCTTCGTCTGGGATATATATACTGCAATCATTGTACGCCGCAGGATTTGATTGTTGTTTGTTGGAATAATTAATTCGCCAAAAGGCTCTTATGCCTGATAGGATCATCAGTTGCACGAAGATCGATCGATCGTTTGCTCAGAAAAAGACCAGCTTCGATCTCACGTCGAGGGATTTATAACGAAGTATTCGATGGCTTCGGAACGTCATGAAGCAAATCTGCTGAGATGAATATTACTATACGGAACTGTATATTAAGCGTGCTCACGGAAAATATGTAATTACACAAAAACCACCACCGGATTAGTAAAGCGTGCCTCGCGTGGCGAAAGCGAAAGGAACACGTCTGTGTAATCGCTCTCTTACAGGACTAAAAGAAAAATTAAGAAAAATAAAGTAACGTGTATATAACAAGTTTCATTACGATAGCAAGGAAAAATCGAACGAACGCGATATATTCAATACATATAGCATGAAAACGGCTCCGCACCTACGAAAGACGCCGTCCTTGCACGCTCACTTGCAGCGCATTTCTATGCGAAACGTGCAACCGGCGTGCCAGTAATCGAGATAAACAGATAAGAAGCCGTATTACACGCTAGACGAAAATTCTCAAAATTAATAATGAAATTCGTCTGTTAAGTTGAACGGCTACGGGACAAATACTTTAACAAGAACTTTGCTCGCAAATGATTTACGGAGATATCGGAGATATTCATTAAGGATTTTAATCATTTTTTTCATTCAATTTTAATCATTCAATATTATTCCGCGAAAATTTCCTCTCTCATTCAAGCACGTAGAGAAAAAAATTAATTTTGTTAAAACAATTAATTAATTTTATTACGTACGTGAAAGTGTCGATCTTTTTCTTGCGTTAAACAATTTTTCTTAAGTTAGACATTATGCAGCATAATCGAATGTGCTCAGCGTCCGTTTTTAACTGGGAAATTTTTCGGAGTAGCAGTCAAATATGAAAAGTACTTTTTGAGAAATGGAACGATTCGAGCATAATTTTTAACGGATATAAAGGACATTGAAAACTCTCTTTATATCACTTTACTGTGATATAAAATATCTAAATCATTTGTTTCTCTCTACTATATCGCGAATAAAAGAAAAACACAAATCCTTATTTATAATATTACAAATACAGATACAAATACAAATCATATTGCGACAGAAAAAGTTCGTCCCGGAAAATTAAGAAATTTTACAGTGATGATAAATCAAGCAATATTTCTTCATTCGTCGGTGAAAGTAATTTATCCGAAGGTCGATCACGACAAGACAGAATGAAGTGAACTGTGCAGAATGAATTGACTTTGGAATCAGGCGATTTATTCTCTTCGCTCATAGCGCAGAATAACAATGGGGGCTTTTGCGTGAAAACGAGGTTAAAGAAAGGAGAATGCGTAAATCGAACAGAAATGTTTGCAAATTGAGAGAAACAGTTTCACGGGACTATTCTAGCGTGATATTCGGCGTTCTTCCGAACTAATAAATCTCTCGAATCTCGCGAATTATGCGCCGGCTAACTATTATTTAAATCCAATCGAAAAGCGAATTTAAAATAAACAGGACAATCGAGATAATACTATATGCAATTAATAATATCATATATAACTGATTAAGAACAAGATAAAAAGAACAAAAGAATAAAAGATTTAGATTGATCTGCAAAACCGACATATCTCGCCAACTATTTGAATTTTGCATGCAAGATAATGAACTTGACCCGTTAAGTCGACTCTCTGTCGATAATATCTTCTGTTGCTAATATCGATTTTTCGAATCTTCTGTCAATAAAAACGATTTCGCCAAATATCGAGATATAATTCAGTAAAATATAATTTCACCAGATTAAAACTTTCTCTGGAAGTATTTATCATTCATCCGTGTTTCTAATCATCGGCAAATAAATCATAATGCGGCACGAAATCTTTCGAGGTCACATTAGAGAGATACCGTGCGATCAGATACGTATATATATTCGCGAAATACTCGAGGGACCTAACGGGTAATCGAATATAACTCGAGTGCTCGTTGCAAATGCTGGCGCAAAGTGATACTCCGTGCGCGAGTGTCGCGATTCCTGAGAAAGCTGAGGTTTACATGAGCGCGTACGAATGTATTCGCTGCGAACGAGATGTAGGGTCGTCTAACCTCGCTGAATGATGGGCTAATGATATCTGACAAGACCGGGATAAGACTTTCTAAAAGAAATCTTGCAAAACACCGTGCGAAATACGTGTCAGCGGACGTTACGAGATTCAGCGGATCGAAACGCGCCTGTGGAGCCGAATCGATCGAATCGCAAGATGAACGACACGACGGGGAACACGGAAAACATCTTTGGGTCTTACTATGCGCTGTTGGTCGCTTTTAAGACCATGAAAGAACGCTGTCAACAATTGCAGACGCGACTCGCAGCGGTGGAGGAGGAAAATATATGTCTCAGGCTCGAGTGTGGTAGAGACGCGTCCACGGCTATTGTGAAAATCGATGGCAACGATGACAGATCGGCCCTGCATACATTACAGGTGCATTAAGCTGTGTTTGTCACAATTGTCAGACGGTCCCTGGAGAATTGAGTTAAATTACTAGCATTCTTGACCGAGTCATTTAGATCTTTTATGTTTCTCTTATCTATCTCCCAGTTTTGAGATCGATACGAGATTGATCCGAGTAAAAAGAATAAAGAATATAAGTATTAAATATATAAAGTACATAAGAATAGAAAGTATTCTCCAAAGATATTTTCATGTTCCATCTCGTATTAATCTATCTCTGCGATTTCCTTTGTGGAGACATTCAACAATGCGAATAACGCAGATTTTAAATTGCAGGGTAAAATAGAGGAACTTACGAAGCAAAAATCTCAATTGTCCCATCATGTTTTCATGGTAGCCTCGGAGAATCGTCAGTTATGGAATAGGTTAACAAGATTAACGAAGATTAATAAGTCCTTAGGTAGTCAATTGACAAAAATCACAGATACGCTTAAGCAACATCCTGCTACACAGCCGTCAGATATCACATTGTATCATTTTCGTGATGCCTCCACTCCAAGCAAACAAGAGGCTAATAAATATTTATTAACTGCGGATGATGGTTCATATGATAATAACATAACTTAATAACATTATTGATTATTACGTTTAATGACAATGTTATTTTTATTATTTAGGTGAGAGAGGAAGTTTAGAAGAAATATCGCTTCGTTTGATAAACAGTATTATGTTAGAAAAATCTGATCTTGAACAACAATATGCTGAGGTAAAGAAGAATGAACAATTCGTATAGGAAAATTATTTAAGGAAAGCATCGTTTCTTCTCCACAGATGGTGGAGTTACGTAATAGTTCCATATCAGACTTACAAAATATCGGTTTCACGTATCCAGAAGATTCCGATACGGATTCGCTGGAACTGATGAAGCAGCACGAAATTCGATTATCCCAAACCAAGGATGCTTTACTTGGACAACAAACTAGATTAAAAAGGGCCTTACAGAATCTTAAAAAAATGAAAAAGGGTAAGGATCTTCAGGTTCTATTGACAATTTTATGACAATTTTATTATGTAATCAAATAACTGTAACTGGATTGATTCGTTAAAATATTCGTTAAAATAGACGGAATAAAAATTTATTATCTAATGTTGGGATAAATATATATTTCTAGGAATAACATGTAATAATTGCCGAGATAACGCAAATAAAAAGATGTGCCAGATAGGTACGCAATTTGATTCTAATGACAATTCTAAGGAACATGGAGCTACACAGACCAGTCTTATACCATCCGGCATTTCCAGCGTGGAAAAATATCCAAATGATATAGACATAGATGTTAATACGTGTCCATTATGTGGGATTATTTACGGAAAATCTATATCATTTTCAGAATTTCACGAACACGTCTTAAGTCATTTTACCAAGGAGATGTCTGTAGAAGACTTTGAACTTGTACACTAATCACTGCACACAAATCAATCTCATTTGCTTGTAAGTAATTCCCCTTTCCTAAATAAATAAAGTTTTTCTCAGATGAGAAAAAAAAAAATTATGGTGATTGGAGAAATAAGATATTAAAGAATATATAATAGCGAAAAAATACGATGATACAATAAATTAAAATAAATAATGACATATTTTTTATATTAATAAACGTCATCACAAAAATGAAAACAGAGTTTATTTTTTTACTACACAGAGAAAATTAGTAAATAGTATTAGTATTTGTAAATAATGTTCCTTTGTAAAAGGAACATTTATTAGTAATAGTAGTAAGTATACGAATTCTACAGCATATATCTTCTTCAACAATATAAAAATCTTACATTTATTATCTACTTTATCTTCTCGCTCCGCTTCTGTCTGCAGATTTAGTTTTATATTAATTTATTGAACTACTTTTCTTCAGCTGTTAGCCCAAAAAAAATGATCTTAGAGTTTAAATTTTCCGCATGATAATATCAAAACAATGCTATCTCTTTTCATATATTCACAGAGATGAATTCTCTCAGTTATATGAAAAGAAAATGAATAAATACATTCCAAAAACTACTGGCTTATTAACAGTAATAGTGTATTTGATAAAACATATCATTTACAAAGAAAAATGTTATAACTGTAAGCATATTTTATGCAAGATTAGTAGGTTTAACATCTTTATCATCTGATGGCTCTTGTGTCGTTGGTTCAAGTAAGTTTCTATTAAACCATGCAGGTCTTTTCTTTGGCATCTCAACAATTTTCTGATTCTGAATGGAAAAGAATATTAAATGTACATTTATATATTATGCAAATCTATATATAAAATTACATGTTAAAATATATTTGTAATACCTTCCAGTATGTATCTAACTTATCATCTCTTTCTCCGTCATATAATACAATCACGTCTTTCTCTACTGGACTAAGACCTAGTTCTTTCTGAATAGCATCTTGCATTTCTTTAGTTTCAATCTTTATCTTCTCATAACAATGTCCTATATAATAAGAAGATATGATTCATAGATATATTATTTATTTTTATAACTATCATCTGTTAATAGTTAATTTTACCACATAGATGGCCTGCTTCGTAATTGTGACCACAGTGTACACATATTATTATATTAGTTTTCGCAACATGTGGCTTCCATACATACTCCGGAACTCCAAATCTCCTCTTAAGTCTCTTTTCTATAGTACGTCGACTTTTCGGAACTGCCCATAAAATGCCATTCTTTAAAATTTCCTTTAGAGATTGGCTACCGAATCGATTAGTTGGTCTCGGTTCGTACAGAAAATTATTGCAATTAATTGCATATAGTGATCCTGCATAGAAAATTGAAAAACTGAAGTCCACATTTTTGAAGTCCTTAAAGCAAAGGTAACAAAAGCATCGCTAGGACATCTAGTTAAAACTTCTTTTCTGCACATAAAGCTAATTATTTTATAGCTAACTATTCCTATTAAGATCAAGAAATATTAAAGAATTTAAGTAGTCACTTAAATTGTTGATCAGTTTTAATCTATTTCACATGTACTTGTATTAATCTTCTATATTACCTGGAGGAGGAAAACCATGACCAAGAATTGTTTGAATCGTCTGTTCACACCTTTGAAGAGCTAACCTTAATCTGATCATTAAATTTGCCATTTTAAATTTAGTATTAAAATTTAAAACAATACACACGTATACAAGTTATAAATGATTATTACATGAATAAAATAATATTAAAGATCGATAATCTGTTACGGAAACTAATGAGACTCGCTAATACTGTGTGTTAACGCCCTCTCGAGAATATTGTGAGTAAAATGCACTACTAACGGCAAAATATAGACAGATAAAAACAGGAATACAATTGTGAAAGATATCATGAAACGTATATTTACATGTTTACCAGAAATATTCAAACAAATAGCGATTGTAAAATTTATGTCGAGCAACATTTATTTATTATTCAAAAACAAAATATTTATTATTCGTATATATATATATATATATATATATATATATATATGTATGAAGTAAAATAACAATAATTTGACGTAAATACAAAATGAAATATATAGATGTAAAAACATTTATTTATATAATTCAGTCATAGTCATGTCATTACTGTTTAATTACTATCATATTTAGTTACTTAATGTTTAGCAAGAATATTATCTGACTCAATTTTTATTTTAAAAAATTAATTATTATTTCGGAAATAATTTAATGTTATAACGCTTGATAACACACACACACACACACACACACACACACACATATACTTCATCAACTTTTATTACATACTTTCATATAATTATATACTTTCACTTTTCTTTTTACAATCTTTTAAGTTAAAAAGTCTAAACCTTTTTATTCTTTTCAAATCTCATAAGTTCTTATCTATAGTTTTGATAATATTTAATAAACAATAAACAGATTGTTATAATATATGTATTAATAATAATTCGATTTCAAGCTAAAACATTATAAAATTATATATGTTATGATATTATATAAAATTATAATAAATATTTTCTTTTATTCACTCTATTTTTTGTAATAATAGATAATGCGTAATCATTTATTCTAATAGAGATAGCAAATTAGTAGACAATATTATAAACAACAAATTACTATATTAGAATATTATGAATATTATGAAATATAAATATAAATATAAATATAAATATAAATATAAATATATTCTTATGAAATATTCTCTTCATATTTATTTAAGATATTGATTTTTAGCTGAAAATAAAAGAAATAAAGTATATTTATAAAAAAATATTATATTTATTTTTGTCATTTCCTTTTCGCAATAGTTTTCTCTTGTCCATATGTATAATTATTATTTAAATTTATTACCTACTAGATATAAAGCTATATATATTATGGAGTACGTAAATAGTTTCCAAAATGATAATTTATCCTTTCGACATGACAAAGTTAAATTAGAAAATGTTTTTGCTAAGCGATAACATCAATCATAATTTAATAGATTTAATAAATAAAAATATTTCCATATCATAATATTTTAATATTTTTCATTTTCTTTATCTTCTTTATCTCTTATTTTTCATCTGAAATCTTAATGACAACTTAATGATAAATGATAACATATTATTGTAAATTGCTATTCTTATCGAAAGATAGTTTACGATAAGTAATTATGCGTCTGTTTTATATGTTTTTAAATTGAAAGATGCAATTAAAACATATACAATATCCTCATAAAAATATCCCTTCTCGTTACCGATATATTTATTGAGAAGGAAATATTCTTAAAACGTATACGTTTTAAGTAAACCACAGCCACGTGAGAACATACAAAATCATGCGCGCAAGATATTTCCCATGAGCGCATTTTATTTCTTTTTTTCATGTCTACGCAGCATTGGAGGATCTTTAAGATGCGCGCATGCGGGTTATGGCGACGCGTAGACATCATGCAGACGCTTATCTAAAAGTTAAATGCTAGCTTTTATCCATGGTTAACGATAATACTTGGTGGGATGGAAAAGGTGCCGGCGTGGGGAGACGATTTTCGAAGTGTTGGTGGGATCGAGCGGGCAGTTGAAAGAGACTCAGACTACTTGGTCAGTAGTAAGTCCGCTCACTATAGTTCTCGCTATGGCATGTATAGGATCGAGTAGGCTTTGTGCTCATGTGGAGAAACTGTGCCAGTTCAGACATTTCACCCAATTACGGAGGAAAGTTTCGACAACGACATGTGTGAAATCGCGACCGGTGGTCTCACGGACGAACGACGCACTCTTTCAACGATGCCAAGTAAGTTTATAACAATAAAATTCGAAATCGGTTCTCGATTGCGTTAAGCGGTTCTTATTTAAATAGTTCCGTCCTGACGGTTCCTTCTAAAGCGTATCGTTCTAATGCTTTATGATTCATCAAGTACGATGAGATTGAAAAACGTCGCTGTTTCATTCAGTTTTCACGAATTCCGTCCTGCATTTCGGTGCTCCGTCAACATAACCTTTGTCGCGCGATGACAATTGTCGCGACATCTTACAGCGCTTTGACTCATGAAATTGAAATATTGATAGGAAAAGCAAAATTAGATCGATCAGTCGGAATAATAGGTTCAAAATGCCTAAACAATCTCTCTTCAAACACTTACTTACTAAATATAAATTACATAACATGTATCAAGTGCTAATCGCAAGAAATCGCTATTTTCAGTATTGATATAATTACCCCTTTTTTAAAATATAATAAATATCGAGATTCTATTTATATGTTTATGCGTAAATAAACGAAATGATGCCATATGTGCATTGGTACTCCGGTATTTTCGACTACTCAGGTGGTTCTAGCAGACGCCGCATCGTCTGCTAGTCAGTGACATTTCGAAGTATCAAACAAGTAGTTTTCCGGATGAATATTATAAAAATTACATTGAGCAAGGTGCTCGTAATAATTCTCGTATACATTCTGATATTTTTGCAACAAAAAGTTTAATCGAATAATAAGTAAGATTCTTATTTCTTTCTAGTTACTGCATTGACTTTGCAAGCGAAGCGAATTGTCTGCTGCGCGCATGCGCGTGTTTGAATGTACAAATCTACGCTTGTGCACAGTCCGCTCGTGATTGGAATAATCGTATCAAATTTGAAACAGTTGGAAGCACTAAATAATTTCTCTCATTAAATGTGATTTAAAGACGAAAAAATAATCTGTTTAAAAATTTTCAAGATCAAAGGTCTAAAAAACAAATCATTTCGTTAATATTATCTTACTTCCTCTAAAATATCTCGTCTTTAATTGGCAGTAGCTTCTTCGAGTACTCAAAATATTGACATATTTTATATTATCTTATATATTGATATATATACACCTCATATACATATTGTATCTACGGGGGTATTGTATCTCGTATCAAAAAATTATATTTCTGTTTTTTAAACATACTTGAGAATAGTATGGATACGTAATGAATATTTAATATAAGAAATTCGATTAATATGCAAATTTCCGATGTATGAGAAAGAGAAAATAGCAAAATAGCTAATGTAAATAATGAGACCTATTAAAAAATTTTCTAAAAAAATTCTGATCATCTCGGACGAAAAGAATTTGCATACAAATGTTTATTTAATCTTTTCTTTAATATTACGAATGTAAATAATTTATCTCGTTTCAAATCATTACATTCTACGCGAGATGTGAAAATTACTTTTCTTCTTTCATCCTATTTTTCATGTCTATCTTTATGATCTTTATTTACGGACATATGATATTTATATATATTTTCTATGATTATCTGCAGATTATTAATGTTTATGATATACTCTTTAAATATTATAGTTAAATTTTCGAATTGTAACATATACTCGAAACTTTCTTTTTTCTTTCTGAAATCTCGCCTTCGATAATATATAAAATGGCCAATTCGAACACAACTATTATATGATGTAAGATTAAATTAAATTGCTACACAGTAATCGCAGAGAACATTTCACGCTCTGTATCTGTTCAATGGTTTCACAATTTGTATGTATAATTTTGCAATTTATTGATAAAATAACAATAAATATTGAATCAACAAATGACAACCGGTTATACGATGAATTTCGAATCGCACTAGTGTAAGTAGGCTAACAGGCTTTGCGAGAGATACCTCTTGGAGCTCACTGGCACTATGGCATCCGCGATCTTGACTTTCTCGGCCAGTTATAGCGCGTCTCCACACCTGTTTTTACCGCGAGACTTCCATGACTTTTACTTCTCTTGTGGAAGCGACATTTTTCGATCGATAGTGAAAATCGCAAAAGTCGGAATCTTTTGTCATTTATGTATAAAAAGTTCATTGCTTGGATGTGTATATATTTTTGCAAATGTGTATCTTACATCGATATACCATAAGTTCTATATTCTATACTCTTTTATTTATTTCTTTAACCTTTAAACGTATTCATTCCTGAGGATCAGTATTGTTTAGGTGATATCTATGAATAGATGATACGAAATTTTTGATCGGAAAAAAGGGAAATTATGCAAAGAAAAGGTATCTAACGGTTGTAGGGATTATATTATATTTATCGAGAAGACGATCTTCCCTTGCAAGAGAACCAAGAAGACAAGACTTTGCTATTAATATTTTAAACAATTTGCTAAAATTTAGCACACGAATCGGAATATGAGTAGCTAATTCTGTCTAATCAGTCTAATAGAAATGATTCTGGTGATAAGGCTTCGAATATAACTTTTCAATTAATGCATTCTTGAACTAAGATTGAAATAAGATTATATAAACTTGTCTCACTTTATTAATACGCTACCCGATTTGTTAATACGCTATATAAATGTAATTCCGGTTTTTCTGGATATCTTGCTGATGTAATAATTAAATTTATAGTAGAGAGAGCGAGCATCGTGATAACGTTCTCCAGAATTTCTTTTCGCAGTTATTACTTTAATATGATTCAACTTTTTGAGAGAGCGATACTCTTAATTGACACAGGATATACGCACGTCTGTTATACTGCTCTCGTAAAAGATGCACGTGTGCAGCTACGTGCAGGAATGCATGAATATTTTCACAATACAATTATTCTTAACGCAACGAATTATTGTGAAGCGCGCTTGAAGAATTAGCATAGAACAACTGTGTCTCTTCTTACGAAATGCCGCTAGACAGTTCGAAAATACAACTGAAAATTATCATAATCATTATTCTCTTACTTTCTGATCTTTTAAAGTCAAGATTCTTATAAAATCTCAAAACTTCTAATCCGGATTCATGTATTCGTATCATTTATATTTACGAATTCATTTTTTTTCATATTTGTCCTACCCAATAACAGCTATAAATATTAATGCTATATGCAATACACTTTTATATGTATGCTGCATGCGACTTATGAAATAGTCGCTTTATTTTAAGATTATGTCACTATATTTAAGATTATTTGGTTTCGATTTACATATTTATTGCACAATTCTTAACTGTGATGAGTCAAAAAGCTTAGATAAATAACGCATAAAAAATACATAATATTTTCTTGTCTGACTTTAATCATTTGATTTTGATGCGTAGTTTCAAGTTAGAGATTTATCTCATTCCTAGTATTTATGTTTTATCTGTTATGTTTTATTCGGATCATGCGCTCGATTAAAGGAAGGACGTACAAAATTGCTTTCCGATATCGTAACGGGATATTATAAAAGATGAAAATTCAAAGATGCGGTCCATGTGGAATTCTTTTTATTTTATTTTACGTACCTTTCACTCAGCAAAACGCTCATTGCGATGAATTATGTAACAATACAAGACTTAAAGAAATATATACATAGTCAATATCCAGCGTATTGAATTCAATGTATATTTGCTCATGTATATTTACAGCCAAGTTTATGCTAAGAAAGATAGTTAAAACATTAAGTTAAAACATAAAGTTTCTTTTTTACTCATCTTTAATCATGTTTAAATTATGGAAAACTATAAAAATTAACATAAGATTATATTAACATAACAATATTTATCTTCGAATTTCAATTAATGGAATATTAATCTAAATATTTTTATAATAATGTATGTATGATAATAATGTATAATGTGTGAAAAAAGTTGCAGCTATCGACTAATTAAAACGCAAATTAGAACCTTTCTTGAAAAACAATGTACACTTAATAATTGCATCTTATTGTGGAAACATGAGAAGAAAGATGTCCTCATGTTAATCAAATAATTACACACATACGTTATCATTTTATGATAACTGATATTAACGCAAACTTAAAGGTATAACTTTATTCTTGAGATTGCATGCAGGAAAGATCGATATATGACTTTTTAGAGATTTTTATTAGAGATTTCATGTAAAGAACTATATATCGAATTATAAGTTATTGCGATTTACAACTTTATGTTCGGTATGTACGGCTTTATGTTCAGTAATTAAAAGATAATATATGCCTTATCTGCTAAGAGAATAAGTAACAAATAAATAAAGTATGGATTTCTTTATGATTATTTATTTATTTATATTATTTATTTCTTTCATGATTTCTTTTATTTGCAAATTAATATCTCTTATATCATCATAAAAATGCATTTATATTACTTTTTATACAATTACACAGGTATATTAGACTACTACACGTGAGAGAATTTATGCTAGAAAATCGTAAACAAATTCTTAATTATTATATATTAACATAAAATCTATTATTACAATCGCTTGAAGTAGCATTTTAATAGCTTTTTAATGAAACATCTTTTTCTAAATTGCGATGCTGTATCGTCTGCAAATTCAGGACGTTTATTCATTCATCGGACGTAACAAGTGACGCACTTGAAAGTGCGAAAATGAATCACTCTTATTCACGATCATTTCTGGTTTTATTAAGCATGTGAGACAAACGCTTCCGCGAATCAAGCGCATCAAATTGAACTTCAGTTTCAGAACTTTTCCAAAAATGGATTTTCCAAAATTGTCAAAGCAAAGGGCATGCATTTAACTCATGAATAAATCATGAAACAAAGAAAGCTCTTTCTTTGAATCCTTAAAACTTCGCAACTCATAAAGTATTTGAACAATTGATATCTATCGCTGATTAGTGATCGAATATATTGGTAACTTAGATCACGTATATCAATTTGCTTATTAATAAATTTATCATTTAAATTAATTTAAATTCTATTCATGATTGATTGAAACATCGAGAATATTCACTTAAGGAATCTATTTTATCTATCTTATATATATTATAGAAATGTCTATAACATATATTTTCATGTCATAATTGATCAAAATCGATTATCGATCGTTTAATTGTAATTTTACGCAATAGCTGATTTATAAGTGATGGAATTAAAAGTTTATTTGAATTTTCAAACATAAATAAAGCGATATGATACATTATATTTTGTTATTATTTATTATTATTAATTACAGTTTCTTTCAGTTTCTTTCGAAATCTTTTGGCAATAATATTTGCTTATAAAGTAAATATCCCGAGGATATTATCATCTATTATTATCAGAGAAATAATTTTCCTTATAAAAAAAAATTGTATCGTTGTAGATGATAATTTAATGTTTAATTTCGGATTCTACAGCTCACTTTCATATCGATAATATCCGCTTTCTCGCTATAAATTATCGTATAGCATATGCCATGTTATACATCTGTTCATAGAAGAAGAACATATAATTTCGTAATGCAATAAATGTTTTAACATAATAACAGCAATTATTAAGCAGATAAAAAGAGAAAAAGAAATTTACAAAATACAACGTATTTACTATATACGTATATAAAAATCAATAATTCAAGAACTCATTGAAAAAGGATTCCTTTTTAAATATGTATCAAGAAGAATGCATTTAGGATTAATAACAAATTAATTCCTCAATTTCAAAACTGTTTATGGACATTTTGAAATCCATTGATGTAATCACGCGACACAGTGAATGTAGTTCTGAACTTGGCTGTACAATACCAAAATTTAAAATTTAGCGAAATCGGGCTTATTCGCGCATTTTCACTAAAAAGGAAAAGAAAAGAAATTCAGAATCTATCCACCTTGTCCTTGACTTCTCCAACATTTCCGCATTTTTTGAAATGTAAATTTGGGAGAACGAGCGTTACATGTTTAACGAGCGCGAATCGCCTGTTAAGTATCCTCCGACGAGGGCATCGAAGGAGACATCGCCAGACACATAACGATCATGAGCTTCTTCATCCTACAGTCAAATCGCACCACGATTTTCAAGGCTTTGCGGTGCCAAGAATGGCACCGTATCGACAGCGATTCTTCGAGCGCCATATGATGTAGATCGTTAACCTATCTTCTTTTTTTTTGTTGCAAACTTTTAATTTTGATAAAAGCAGTTATAAAAGAGGAGCCAATATATATCTCATTAAAAAATTGCGATATAATTTCTAAACAACGTTTCTCTTATCGTTAAATCTTCATAGTGCACGTCACAAATGTTATAATTTTCACAAATGTTAAATTGTTTAAAATAGAGGAGTTACGAATTAAATTTCTCTAATTTGTTCTCCGATTTGTTTACGGAATGGCTCTATCAAGTTTGTTATTTGGACAATTACTTATAAACAATAAAATATGATCGATTAGTAATGAATGTGATTGATGATCGATCTTCGTGAAGAACATTACGATCATACGAACACATGGTGTCGATTCTTCCCTCGATGAAATGGTCAGTTTCTCCGAGACAAGAATGGCATGCAGGTGCCCTCGATACCCAAATGCGAATCGCGGTAAAAGTTGAGCGATTACGTGCTACGTACTTACTTGTAACTATCAGACAAACAAGTGTATATTATTTTGGCTTTGCACGAATTCTAATTTGCAAAAGTAAAAGGAATATCAAGGAGATTCGTTGAATGCCAATTATAATATCCAATATAACAAAATCGATCTCTTCTTTTCTCAAGATTTAAGTTTTCACAAATGTTACCGAATATAAATCATGTTTAAATTTAATAGGATAATCGATTTTTCCTAATAATTATAAATAATTTATCGTTATAAATGTAGATCTCTGATTTTCTTTGATAATTCGGGATGATTAATAAATTTTCTTATTTAATCATATTTTAAATGTATATTTTTAAAAATATTTAATTTATATATTATTAATAAAGTAAAGACAATATTTCAAATTATTCTACTGTTGTGTATTTAACTTTCCTAATTAAAAAAATTTAGATTTAATTTAAGTTTAAGTAATTAACTGTTCTTCCATCGGATAATATACCAATCTCGATCTTGAGCAAGATGTGCGTGTAAGGTCGTTGGCGTAATAGTGGACTCTCTAAACAATTATAACGCTATATAATAACGATAAGCAACAGATTAATGAAAATATTAATTTGATCGAATCTCATGGCGAGTATGTGAAAGTATGAAAACAACGGTGAATAAGATCATAAGTCATAGTTTAGCTTAAAATACACCGTAATTTATTAATAAGTATGTTAATGTGATTTGTAAATAATACAAATTACGTTATTATTTCAAGCCTAGGAACGATTAGGAATTCTGACTCTGCTTGTTAAGATACATTATCAAAGGCTAAACAATTTTCTGAAAAATTAAACGGAGAGATAATATCAAATTACTATAAAATCCATTTTCGCGCGTACGTTCTGTTCTTTTTATCTCGATATAATATATTTGAGGGAAAAGAGATTACCTCTAACAAATATATTTGAGGGAAAAGAGATTATCTCTAACAAAAACCCGATGTTTCTATGCGGGTTTAATAAGCGTCTCAAGATCGAGAGTGAGATAAAACATCACATTGCAGAGAAATGTTAATAAAATCTCCAAGCTAGGCGCGTGGTCAATTTCACGCGAGAAGGAACCAAGGAAGAGAAAGATCTTCGAAACTCTCATCAGATTCCTCTGAGACGTTCGCCGTTTATTTTACCTCTCCCTGATCTAAAAGGCACTTTCCTCGCAGACCTGTTCGCCACAACATAGTATTACTTGTATAAATATCGTGTTTCTACTGCAATATGACGCTACATTAAAGTAATATTGTAAATTCGATCTTTACTTGATCAGCGATTTTCCCAAACGGCATAGGATCATAGATTTGAGTCAAATTTATTCAAAATTTTCGCCAACGGTGAAGATTCCTTTACAAAACGCCGCGATGAGACGCCGACACAGACTGAGATTTTAATCGCGTTGCGATGAGGCGCGTGCGTGCAATGATTGTTACTTTCATTCTGAGCCGCGTCCGCGATGAAAATGGTCTTGAAGATAATACCACAGATAATGACGACAAGATCTTCGCTCTTAAGATTTTCCCACGGTAGCTTTGTATGCGGGTAGTCGATAGAAACTAGATGATCGATCGATTTTTCGCTCTTCCGCGTTTGGAACGTTCGCCATTTGTTCGGCGATTACGTGCCACTTATCGGCTAGAACCATTGCGAGTGGGAAAAGTGGATGACGATTGTTCAGCACGGGCAAAACGCCCATGGAAAGTTGTTAAGGAATGTGTATTGACCTTGATTATCTAGCCATCCAGCTGCGTAACACGTCGTGATGCTGTTGATAGTTTACGCGAATTAATAGATATGCGATAACGTACATTGTGTGCAAAAGGAGACACGTTAACGCCATGTCGAGATAGATTCGCGCCTCTTAAGTCGAGAATGGTCGATGTAACGGACAAATCGATGATCGCAGCATCAGAGCATTTGCATAATCGAATTAACATAGATGTAATACAATCTAAACGGTGCTATTCAGATTAAGGTATTTCCTGTCGTGCAGGTTCCTTTTCTCACGAAGCTGTCCAAATATTTATACGCAAATACGAATATGCTGAGCGAACATGTTAGTGATATTAGTCTCCTACTATATTTCGGGACTAATGTCTTTAACGGCGGCATTTGAAATCACCGTATGACATTAATAGTGAGATATTTGAGAACAAATAGAAACTCTGATATATATTAGTCATCGAGTGGGTACATCATACGTATTGCCGCGTGCCAGCAGCTTTTACCGCGCACCATATATGGCATACTCGCTCTTTCTTTTGGCAGTTCGTATCGCCTGATGGTTGAGACGATGCCGTGCGTAAAGGACAATGAGAAGAACGTTAGATAATTGAAGTGAGAGATTCCTCAGTCATGATGCGTTTCACTGAAATATTCCCCGCAAGGCCAGTGATTTTCTTCATTATTTTCCACTCTAGGATCCAGGGAAGAATCCAAGGGATCCTAACGGGAAGTCGTGAGAGCGACCTTGATTCCTGAGATCGGATCTGTGCGTTAGAGTATGTTGCACCGTTCATCGGAGCGGACATCAGCATCGATGAACATGGCGAACGATTTCAGAATGTGGGTCGGCCAACGCTCATGGAGAAAGTGTATTCTCCCACTCTTCATGTTTCTTGACATTCGATATCGTTCTTTGAAGACTCGCGGCATAATCGCGTCGGTCTCTTCGTTCTTATTTTTTCGATCATTTAAGATAATTTCGGATTTGATATGGATCTTGACTGAATTGAGATGAATATGGCGTGTTACGCATTAAGTGGCAATGTAAGTTTTAAAGAATTTATCAGCAAACCTTATCATCATCATGATTATCATTATGTTTTGCAATCGAATCAGAAATATAAAACTCCCTTCTATACGCCATTCTTTCATTTAAGTATTATATGCAGATTGGTGCTTCAGAGCAGATATGTACTAATTATAAAGGGAAGGTGAAAGCGTCCTTCGTTCTGGCTTGAAATCTCACGCCAATCAGTTAATTCTTATGTCAGAATACATCTTCTTACGTCACGCAGCCGGAACTTCAGCCTTGTACCTTTACGAGATGCAAGAACGTGTCCAGCGTGTCTGCAATGATTCGTATCGTGCACAAGCGCTACCGTAAATGAATAAGAATAAATAATAAACGCAGGATACGTGCTTGTTAACAAATCGATATAAATTAATACAGATACGCGAAGTGTCTCGGAGAACGAAGAAAAAATGATATAAAGTCACTCGTAAAATCAGAATTTAGCTCGGAAGATCAGATTTTTATTGAGAAGTAGAGATTTACTTCAGATACTTTCGCTAAACAACATCCATCAAACTCAATTAAAAAAAAAAGTAAAAAGAACTTAATAGAAGCAAGTGAATAAAACCACGCGGACAGGACTTCCCTCGGGGATTTTCTTCATCCTTGTGACTTGTGAAAGATATTTTTTCTTATTCCTAAAAATAACTACCTGCCTGTTACATCGGATGCCTCTTTTCAATCGCGATGATTTTCTTTATGCAACGGTTCATCAGATATCTGTTTATGTCAGACCGACGTGCGAGTAGTCGAAGGCCGTCATAACTATTTCTCCCTCTATGTGGTGATTCCCGGCCAAGTTTATTCGCATCCACCTTGCATCCTCGGATAGAGCCAGCCGATGTAATCCGACCTAACTTTCTCCTTTTCCAGAAAGGCCAAAGCTAACTATTCGATTTGAGACAATCTATGCCATTAAATCCATTCGATCCCAAATCTGGCGATTCCACTCGCACGTTCCGCTGTTCATCGTGCGATCGCCAGAATTTTGCATTTAGCAAATGCGAATCTTTTGTTTCCGTTGCACTGCATTGTTTTGCCACAGTCGAATGAAGCCGAATCAGATCTTTATGGGGAAAAAATGATAATTCTACGAAGAACGCCGTTCTCGATGCGCGGTTTTTTCTCATTACAAACTGACTTTTTTTACCTTAGTCATAATATGGCCTGAGTTACTTTGCGACAGACTGGTATTCGAAGTTGACGCACCGGCATTTTGTAACACCAGTTACCTCCTTACCGATACAAAGACCCATAAATATCCTTCTTGCGGAACAGGAAGGAAGGTCGTCACTTTTTAGATATGTATCTACACGTTTACAGTTATCGAAATTCCTATGAAAATAGCTATGTACTCAATAAAAGTTTATCCTGTTTTGATGAACTCCTATATTCTTCAACGAAATTCGTCGGCAGACGAATGCTCTTCACTGTTTATTATTTAAATCGTTATTAGTGAAGAAAATCATGCCGGAAAATTTACGAACTTTATACATGCTTTATACATGCTCTATACATGATTAAAATTTTTGTTTCCGAGGATAAGTAGTGATAATACTAAATTAGTGATGAAACAAACAGATTAATCATGCGCTCTGTACACTGCGCGATGCTTTTAATAACGTCTTACGAAATAGCCCGCAATCATTCCAAATGAGCTATTTTGAGCGCGAAGCCAGCTTTTTAATCCAGTGTTCATTAATCCACTGAGAATCCATTGTTCTTTAATCCACTGAGAATAACCAAAATTGAATTTAGGAAAGCCGCGGTATGCAGATCACGACATAATGAGTCTTCTCACTTTCGTAATTGTGCTGTTACGTGTCCGCCAGCTGTCGTAATCGTTCCGAATCGTGACTCGATCCATCTTCACTAGTTCGTTAATAGAGTCAATACGATTCTCGACAAAGACATAACCGTTGCATGTGCACATTATCAGTTACACGATAATTGAAATGTTTTCGCGAATCACATGCTCATGAATGGGAATCCCGTCATTGATGATGATGGATAGACGAATACCTGCATGATGATGAACTACTGTCACGTTCGCTAATCACCAATCCAGTAGCTTGAATTTTTTCTTTATGTTTCTTTATTACCATTAGCTTCTCCGCTTTATTCCGATGCGATTATGTTCCGGATTATGTTCCGAGAATAACGTATGAGAAAAATTATGTTTTACGGATAATTATCAATGCACGCTTCGATGAACTTCCCCATTTCGTCGATTAAGTGAATCGTTGATTGCCGATTCTAATTGCTTCTAATTGCGTTGGACAAATAATCGTGCAATCGAAAAACCGGTGCGTAGAACGATAAATGTAATTCAATCATTAAACTTATTAATAAAAGAACATGTTACGCATAATTGGCCTTTCGCATACGCTTTTTTTTCTTCTTTCTTTTTTCTTTTTGTGAACTAGTGATTTTCTTCGATGTTTAGCCTTGAAGTCCGGTATACTCACGGGAGAAGTAAAAGTTGAATGCAGTGAACTTGCTTATTGCTGCCATGGCTAGTTATCCGGGAATGTAATAAGTGGCCATACGTGTACATGGAAATGGCTAGACACGCATGACCACGCATTAAATGCGATGATTGCTCAATGTTGAATATCCTAAACACAATCCCGTATGGCTTCAGATAAATTGTATGAATATCAAAATAACTGTGATAAAATTGTCTGAAATATCAGAGATATCAGAAATGTATTATCTTTATCACATAAATATATCTTGTCTTGAGATTATATAAGCGTTTTCAATCGTCTCACATGAGTTTATATTTATTCATAAATCTGCATTATTCATAAAAGTATCTACGATCTATAAAAGAAAAAAAAATTATAAAGCGCACGAGAAAAACGAGATTGCCTTGTAAAATGAATATTACTTACTATTAAGTAATAAGATAATTATTACAAATATATTATCTTTATTTTATATCTTGAACATATATATATATATACATGAATATTTCTTTTATTCTTCAATCTTAAATTTGCAGACGCGTATTGCGTGTCTATATGTTCAAATGAGGCAAAAGAATATTTGTGAGCGAAGTCTGACCGCTTGTAAGAGGCTAGCAGAACAAGCAAAGGTCTTGATTTCCGTTACAATATCCTGCATTGAATGTTTTTCTTTTCCTTTTTTTTTTTTCGCCCATAACCTATCATTACAACACAGTCTATATTCACACGATGTTAAAAAGAACGTCAGAACGTTAGAAAACAATAAAATAGTGAAAACGCTGCAAAAAGTCATATAATCTCACAATTCCCTAACAGATTGATAGATTTTAAAGAGAGTAAGAGAGACAATTTTCCAGGATCATGCAAATGATTGTAATTGTACGTGTAAACAGAGTTGAAAGATTGCAGAAAGTGACGCGTTAGCGTTTGCGACACGCTAATGACTTTCTGAGGATCGATGCAGCGCAGCTTAGTCTCGAGCATAAGATTCACAAGGTTGCCGATCGCCAGCATTGCAGCAAACATGCACCTGTATACTTAGAGCTTGCGACAGCATTGCCTGTTTCATGTCGTAGCCTTGATTTAGTTCGTCGATAAATGAACTGTTACACGGCATAAGATTTCGTTTCAATGTAAGATGAAATTCCCATTCTATGAAACAGAAACCAATCAAACGGAATTTCATCAATACTAGTGTTCACTTCGTCGCAGAGTAAAATTTTCTGTATGCTTCATATCTAATTGCTTATGTTTTTCTTCTCGGAATATTATTTGTTTAATATAAACAGAGTTGCATAAATTATAAATTATAATGAAAAAAGCTTTTTAAAGTAAGTATAAGTTTTTAAATTATAATGAAAAAAGCTAAATTTTGTTTTTGTCTTTCAATCTACGAATATACGAAATTATGTAAAGTTATTCGACGTGGAATGGTCGGTTATAAGTATATTTAATCGTGTTAATGTCCGCTAAATGTAAAAAAATTATAAAACTTGAATCGTGAGATTCGATGACGAAACAGGATACCGTTGTTTTCGCGAAGTAAAAAGATTGTAATTGTTTCTTCGTCTCTTCATTCAGAAACGCGAGACACTGTAAATGCTTTTCATCACGAAAAAAATTAATAAAAAAATATGGGGAAGAGATATAGCATATAATAGCTTATACATTTTTATGGAGTTATACAAATGCAAATAAGAAATGAAAAAGTCGTATTCTAACCGCACATGTAGCATTAAATGTTTTATTTCCAAGCGGCCTCATACAAATGTATTGACGTATACAATTGTATTGCCTTACATTATTTGTTTCATGTTACGACTCGAATACATTTAGCTACATTGCAACGCTACATTTAGCGCGAAACCTCTATGCATGAGTCAATACTGATAATACCGACAAAATGAGCCAATACTGATAATACCGACTAATATATTGTCAATGTACGGCCATATAAAGATAAATCATATTGAAAATACACGTGAACAAATGCATAGGAATATATTCAGGAATATAATCAAATCATTTGTGTGATAATTTCATGTATCGGACATTTCTCTATTGCGCGCAGCACGCAATCGAGCGATCTTCGATCAGCGCATTTCTTCGGAATGGAGAAAAATCATGTTACAGCGTATGCATTCTGTAGTAGTAGTTTCTTAGATAAGATCAGACCGGCGACAGTAGTAAACAATAGTTATGTCAGACATCATTCCTATATTACCGAGAGACATCTCATATATGCATTAAATGTCATTATAACAATATTACGTATTAAATAATCACTTCCTAAATATATCGAATTGATTACTAAACTTGTCGTTTTATCTTGTCAACTGTTTTATAATTATAGGAATCATATGCAATTACTTCGCCGTTTGTTAACCACGCATCAGAAAAGACATAAATTTATATCATATGAATCTTATCTTTCCATAAGATCTTGAAATAATCAATTAATAGAATCATTAGTAGGATATAAGTAATAATGGAATAAAGATACAGCTATTGATGCGTATCTACGATTCTGAACGACAATACAATATTTTTATCTTTGAGATAATCGTACCGCTCTTTATCTAGATAATATGTGTCAAATATAAATAGTACGTATTATTTTACCGCAAAATAGAACTGTAGAGATAATTTAATTATTCTATAAATGCCTGTTTTACGAATGCATAATTTAAAAAGTTATGTATATATTTGACAAATTATTATAAATAAATTAAAAAATATTTGTAACATACATACGATGCTAAAAGAAAAGAAAGGCGTATATGACAGCCAGGTTTTAAGCTTGAAGGCAAATATGTATACCGATAGGATTGCGCAGCTAATTCTTACATCATAAGTTTACAGTCAATATTTGACGTAACGTACATAACTTTCTTTTTTTTTCTTTTAGAACAAAACGAACACGCAAGAAAGCAGGATAAGTCTTGCGAGAGCAATGAGCACTATGCAAACGCAAATGCCCGGACCTCTGGCCGAATACCAAATCGATCCATACAGACTTATAGAGGATGATCTTAAGGACATATTTGATGACATACGATTGGTAATGATACTTTTGCTTTAATTATTAATTTAGAATCTTACGATTTACATTTTCCGTCTCTTTCTTGTTCTTCTTCTTCTTCTTCTTCTTTTTCTTCTTCTCAATTGCATTATAAATTATAAAATATGATAATTTTGTTTTTCTGTCATGTTAATTTATCTAAAAATTATGTGTTAAGCAAAAATTATATCTTCCTCCGTTTTTGATATGCGGTGATTATAAACGAGTGATGAAATAATTATGTATCTTTATAATCATCCATATAAAAAATATAATATATTTATTTATGTTAATGAATCAACGTAATTAACGGTAAATTAACGATAATATATATACTAAATAATACGGTGTATATATTACAATAAATATAACGCATTAAAAACGAGACAAGAATCATGATTTGATTCGATCTAATATCGGTTTTTAATATTTTGCCTACTTCCATTTGTATTTTATAAATATGTCTTCATAAGCGTGTTACAATAGTAGAAGATCATAATTCGTAAAATCCTAAATGTAACTACGTGAAATGATTATATCAGAATCTTCTAATGGGTGAATATGGATGAATTATATGAATATTAGCAATTAAGATAAATATTAGCGTATTAAGAATTGCGTAAAATCGATTAACAATATGTCATCCTGTTCAACAACCAAGATATAAATCATATAAAAGAAGCCGAAAGCCATTATACGTGTACAAGGCGATAGTTATCATTCTCATGGACAGCCTCAGGAAATATCCAGGAAGTAAAAGCACACCATGATAGATCTTTATGTAATTTATTTCATCGATATTACGTATGCAGAACATTACGAAATCGCGTTGGCTAATATAAGACAAGTCCAGTGATGCGGCAAAAACTCGTATATTAAAACTGTAAAATTATAAAAAGTTATATAATCGGATCGCCTTAATTTGACATCACTCGGACCTGTTCACCAAAGTTAGACTCGGAACATCTGTGAAACATCTGCCGTAGTTGTGAAGAAACAAGAGCAAAATAAATAAATAATTTTAATTTTCAATTATTAAATAAAAAACAATCTTTAAAGGAATTTTGGAGGAATTCCTTTTCGATTTCTCGAATGCCACATACGTAAAGCCCTGTTGCGATAATCGCTCATCGATGAAAGGCGGTGAATGTTGCCTAACATTCCCAATTTTTCGGCAAGAGCTATCATTAAGAAAAGAAAAAACGCGTTTATAAATATTGATGAAGTGCCATGCAATTTTCACGCTGCCTCTGCTTAAGGCGCTTCAGCCCGTGAGCGAAAGCAGCTCGACTTCGCAGTCTGCATATAGTTGAGAGAACTTTTACTCACGAACACATATATATTCATGCGCTACACCACGACGTGAAATTTGTCCAATCTGTAAACATGAAACTCTATCTGTTTAGTTATCGTTAAGAAATCAAGATGGCATTGTGATGTTGCATTCTTGTAGAATCATTTAGCTTGAGTAAAGTATATTATAATTTACATTATCATCAATCGCGCATTCGCATAAAACTGATTTTTATGTAATTAAATATTCATATGGAGGGGAGATTTTCTTAGAAATCTATCATTATCAAATTTTTATGGAAATTGAATTAATCGTTAAAGATAAAAGCGATGTAATAAGGATAGATAATGTCTATTAGCGAATGTTGGCGAAACAAAAGAAATCGGATTCAACGAACCATCATGATCCCAACCAACGTACTTGATTTGAGGAAAGTTAGAGAAATCGGGTATTAGAGTTGCAAACGCAGCATCGACACTTGAATGATATTAAATTCTCCGGCTTGATTTCCGCTCGCGTAAGTGCGTGAAAGAATGAAAAGCGAAAAACAGCGTTGATGCAAGTTCGCCAAAGCTCGGACATAACAGATGCGTTCTTTTCTGGGAATTTGGACAAGTCCCAAAAGGAACTTTCAATTGGTGTCGCGCTTAGAATTTGAAATAACTTGTCCGATCGACGAAGTCTTTTCTTTCCTATTGCAAGGAAGACAATTGTCTGACGCATATTTAATCCATGATCGTGGAACGATTTTCGAAAGAATAAGCCGTGGATTTCTCTTTCAATTACGTATTCTGCCTTCCAAAGTCGCACAAATTTTCGAAAATATTATATGTAAAAATTATATGTAAACGCACACATCTTAAATAAGGTATTTGATAATAGGCGCATAAAATAAGTTTTTCGTTAAGGAAAATGTCAAGAATGTGAATGATCCTTTAATAGTCGAAGAAAAAGGAGAAGATAAATTCTATATGTTTTGTATTCTAGAAGAATAATCTTATTTTTATAGAATTTCTATTAACACCAATATTAATATTAATTATATAAAAAATATTTATTTTGTTTATATATTTTGTTTATATATTATATATTAGATTAGATATACTTTCAAAAAATATTTTTAAAATTAATATTATAACTTGAAAGAACGACAATGGAAATTCGTATATTCGTATATCTTTTGAATCTATATCGTTATCTTGTATCTAAAGTTCGATAAAATATGAATTGATCTGAATACTTTATTTATACGAATTTAAATATATGCAAACTATTTTTTATATAATTTCAGGAACTTATTAATAATAGTATGCAAGAAGAATTGCAACCTATAAGTACATATTATTTTGATGGCCAGGGCAAAGCAATACGTCCAATGATTACTATGCTCATGGCACGAGCTATTAATTATCACAAGGGAAGAAAGTAAGTGATCACGTATTTTTATAAATCTCATAAAATTTACCAATTTATTATTATTAGAATTTTGATAGAGATATCGCAGATCGTAGATGTTAGATTATCAAGTTCTAATTGACTAAATACAATATAATTCTATATGTGTGTTATTAGATTAATTATCATCTAATTTTTTCGAAGGAATAGGATAGAAGAATAGGATAGAATAAAGCCAATTATATAATTAAAAATAAATTTAAAAAAATAAATAGAACGAGATTTAATTGATGCGAAAATGTTAACACTTTTTGTTATTTTTCATCCTTATCAGCTACACCGATAAGAATCCGTTTATTATTTTATCATGCTATATAAAAAATGATCAGATCAAAGATGGTGATATAAAATTGATTTGCATTTTCAAGAATGATTTGTATTTTTAAAAATATACAAATTTCATAAAAATTAAATTAGATATTTTTTTTATACGAATACATTTGCAATGTGAATTATGTTATACGCAAAATTTATTATGTTTATAAAAATTATTAATATTTTAAGAATATCGAGTAACATTTTGTTTAAACATTTAAAGTTAAGGCGCAGTATGATAACGCTATATAAACATGAATATATATGTTCTCACGTTGAGAAAGTATTAAAAACGTGGACAATACACTAGCTAGAAACGAATAGATCTCTATGAAAGTAGCGTGTAAGGACGAATATGAATGAAGTCTTATGAATGAAGACTACGGCAATATATACAGCAATATAATCACAATATATGGTTTTTAATAACTGTAGATAATAATAATAACTGTAGATAATACCTGTAGATAATAATAAACATGATTTACATATAGATTTTTCTATAATTGAAAAATATTTTGTAAGGAATTTCTAAGGAAAACAACGCAAATCTGCGACATGACGAAATAATTTTCGCGAATTATTATTTTTTATCAGACTTTTAATAATATTATAAATGAATTATAATTATAATTTGAACAATGTTACAGAAATAATATATGTAAGGGAATCAGTTTTTTCCAAATTTTTTTCTCAGGATCCTGATTACTTTTTAATCATATATCAAAAGTTTATGAAGATATATATTGTTTATTTGAAATCGCCCAATATTGATAGCACATAATGGTTGTGTAAATTGTTTACAACAAAAGATTCTTTCCTTTTTCAGCGATCTCTCACATTCGCAACGGCAAATAGCAATGATAGCCGAGATGATCCACACTTCTTCCTTATTACACGACGATGTGATCGATCAGTCGGATTTCCGTCGAGGCAAACCATCGATCAATATTGTCTGGAGTCAAAAAAAGGTGAGCTAATTTCTTTTTTTGTAACGAATATGATTACTTTTATACGCATAATTATTTATAGGATGCATTTCTTTGTTGATTTTTTATATTGTTTCTTGCTACAAATTTTCACGAAAGTGAGCGTTATGCAATAATCGGTAATGTCGATGATGGGAACTCGAACTCTCTCTTTAAAATACCACATAAGGGAAAGAGGCTAATGCAATTCATGACTGAAGACCACACATGCTTTCTAGATTTGGAACCGGAAACGATCTGGTTTCTGGTTCCGTATGTGTATGTGACCGTTATGGTCATCGGAAAATCGGAGACCAATGCGAAAGGAGAATTGATTAAAAGTGTTTTGTGGGTGATACAAAATTTTCGAAAGTTCGAGTGCATGTTAATAAACTTCTTAAAACATTAGATATTAACAATTGCAATACAACTTAATGTAATATAACTTAATGCAATACAACTTAATTGCAATAGAACGTAATGTAAGATTGGAATCAAAAATTTTACGTTCGCATTATTTTATTAACGTATAACATATTTTCGCAATTACTCAATAGCTTAAATTTTATTCGCGCTTTCAAATATATGACTCAATTAAAGAACATTTTAATATTTAGAATGGCTTTCGATTGGCTAAACAATCTTTATTATCGACGTATTTATGACGTAAGGTAAAGCAAACAAAACAGGAATATAACCAGCGTTATATCACAAAGTTGCAAGAAGTTGATGAGTTTTATGAATGATATCGTTTTTCCTTCTTTTCTTCCTTCAAAGTTAAAACTAATTAAAGAATGTTTTGGAAATTCTATATTTTTTCTTGTATGCTAACTATCTAAAGAAGTATCTAAAGAATATATTTTGATCCAATCAGATTCCAATTAAATATCTCAGATATTTGAAAGTGATTATCAAGTTTATCAATATGAGATTAAAAGCATTTGCGCAATATTTTATATCGCAAGAGAAGCATGAAAATTGTATTCGTTTTTTTCTTTTCTTCTTTTTTCTTTTTTTTTCTTTTTCTTTTTTTTCTTTTTCTTTTTTTTCCTCCTTTTGATTTTATCTAATGTCTTGCGACATTACAGTCTTGCAATAAGAGTTGTTTAAGTATTTCCAACTCGATTGTACTCAGAGATATCGTAAATCTTGATAGTGCATGTATAATGCATTATGAAATGCCATGACAATTTGCAATAATGTAAATATTTTGTATATACGTATGCGTTTTCTCATAATTATTCTCAATAATCATCATGAGAAAACGTGAAATACAAAAATATAGTTTGCACAATATTGAATATATAACATGCGCAATTTATTTGAAGACGTCTTAAAGATATGGCAAGCTTAATGCGGAAATTCACGGAAATAAAAAGTTCAACAATAATTACGATATGAAAAAGCTGTAGAGGCTATCTCTAATTGATATATTGACACAATAGCTGTAGATTTAACAAATTATATAACTTACGCGCAAAACAGAATTCTACTTAATAATCTCTGAAGGCTCTGATGCTTATTAGCAAAAAAAAAAAGATTACGCGCTATATCCAACTAAATTGTGTGATAATATTAATGTTTCTCTTTTCTCTATCTATTATTTCTTAAGCCGTGCAACAAATACTCCACGCATGCAACAATGTTGTGTTAAAGTATGGCCAATTGTAACATGTTTCCCAGGGATAATATTAAACAGAGTTAATGTCTCTTGGACCATTGCTTTCCGCGCTGATTCATGTTCATTTAGCGAAACGTCACTTGGACGTAATTGCAAGAAAGTATCGCTGGGACCGCGTTACAAGGGAAACCCCTACCAAATCTCTTTTGCTTATCGCGACTAAGGCGCGTGAAAATAAGGCGACGCATCGGCGATGCCGGATGTGAAACTCGAAATTACGAGCCATTTACCGAGCCACCATTGTTACATCGGCCAAGGAAACGATTTTCCGTCAGCGAATCCGCTTTACTCGGCTAAAGTATTATCTAAGATAATACTTATTAAATAATGAATAATTTATATATTATTAAAGTTAATTTTCAAGTTAATTTTATATATTTATATATATAATAAATGAATTGCAATATCAAATTAGAATTAATTTTTAATGATTATTTTTCAAAATTCACTAATTATTTTAGAATTCACTCATTATGTTTTTAAATTCATTGATTATTTTTTTAATTCATTGATTTTTTAAAATTCATTAATATAGTTTTAGAACAACTAATTATTTTTAAAAACCGATTAATTTTAAAAACAGCTGAATTATTTTTAGAAATCGCTATTTTAAACTCCTTAATTACTTTCCTACAACTCATTTATTACTATTCTTTAATTATTATTTATAATTTACAAATTATAGCCCTAATTCTTCTAATTGTTCACTTTAAAGATTTTATATATATGTGTGCATTCTCTCATAATCATTCTTGATAATCATTATGAGAAAGTATAAGCGTAAAATATAAAAATATAGTTTGCATAGTATTAAATGCATAATATATGCAAATATCTGTGGAATTATTCGAAGATACGTCTCAAAGACATGGCAAACTTATACAGAAATTGCACGGTAATGAAAATTTCAACAATAATTACGAGTGCAAAAGCCAGTGCTGTCTCTAATTGATACATAGACGCAATAGCTGTTGATAGCTCTGGTAGTCTGAAAGCTTGTTCTCTTCTTACACAAGATGTTGCAAAATCATCAGAGATTTCTTCTTTACGAATTCCCTTTCATATTGATTCTTTCATATAGAGACAATATGAAAAATTTTCCTTTAATAAAGATAGCTATAATTGTTTTGATTAATAATCAAAGAGCTAACTGAGCTTCGAGAAGGAAGTTGATGAAATCATATTCATCAGCCAACGTAGAATGTTAACTTTATTATAGAGATAGATTGAAATGTGTGATATCATATTTTTTAAAAATATTTATTGCAAGTTAAGAATACTAGAAGTTTTAGAAGTTTTATCAGTAGAAATTAGAATCATTCCAAGAAATGCACAAAATTTATGTGTGACTGAAGTCGCAAAAAGATAGAAAGCGGAACAATGTATTCCAATTTTTTTATTTGATAAATGAGAAAATTTAGAAATCAGCACAAATAGCTGTAATCAGCTGTAATTAAAGATCATTAAGGTTTTGCATTCGATCATTAAGGTTCGATGCATTCGAACATTCGAAGGAATGTTTTCATCAACAATTTCCTACAAACTTGTAGACCGTAGACTGTTGTATCAAAACGAAATATATCAATATGAGATTTACAATGAGACTTACAAGTCGATGACATTAAGTTTCGAGCATTGTGTTGTAGATTGCAATTTTTTTCTGTTGACATACAGTTTTTGTGTTTAGTTAGATTTAACAAATTAAACGAGATAATATACCGCATAGTATAGATATGGACAAATACTTTGAAAATTACAATTAAGAAAAAGGGTTGGATATAGAAATGTATTTGAATAACATTAAACTGACCATGAGCAACTTCTTGGAGTTTCCTGATTTGAAGGATGTCCAGTGAAAGGAAACTCGGATTGCAAGAGAACCACGTCAACTTTGTTAACGGCAATGCTAAGTTACCGTAATGAGCAAGCGCGTGATGTGAATATTGAATTGATATTCTATATCATAGATTAAATTTATTCTTGATTTTGTTTTTAGGTGGCTATGGCAGGCAATTATATCTTGGCAGTTGCTTGCATGATGCTCTCCAGAATTCGAAATGATGAAGTAACCGTCACTATCAGTCAAGTAAATTATTAAAATATTTAATATCTAACTATTATTAAGGTATTATAATTGGCAATAATTTTTAGTGTATTTAATAAATTTATTATATATTTATATATAGAATTATATATAGAATTCCCTGTAAAAGAATTAGTCTTTATCAACTTTATCAGAATGTATTAAAGTGTACTTCTATTTATAAAAATCCTAAAATCATTAAATAGAAAAAGATGAAAACAAGGAAAGAAAAAGATATAAAAATTAAATTTAAAAAATCAATTGTTAAATTGCCTTTGATAATGTATCGAATTCTTTTTATGTTTAATAGGCTCCTATTCTCTTTTATTTCATGATTAGAAAGAGTGTATACGTGCATTTTTGAGAGTAATAATATCTAAAGCTCTTGTAAAACACATAATACAAACTTATTGATCCTTATCACGTAATTTGTTGTATAACTCTTATGTCTAGCTGTTATAGCCATAAATTACATGAGTGCATAGATTCTATGTTATTTTCGTGCGTGTTAATACGTGTAATTTTAATGGTTTGAACAGACATCATAAATGATATAATGAAAAAAGTAGTAGACAAAACGCTCATATTAATAATATATTAAATGAAACTAGTTAAGATCAATTTTGCTATTTCACAGATAGTATCTGATTTGGTGCAAGGTGAATTCATGCAGCTTGGCTCCAAAGAGACAGAAAATGAAAGGTTTGCTCATTATCTTACGAAGACTTATCGAAAAACAGCGAGTTTAATTGCCAACTGTCTTAAAGCGGTAAATCTACTGTTCTTCTATATTATTTATATTTATATATTATATATTATATATTATATATTATTATATTTATATCAGACATATATATACATATACATATATGAAAAATCTATATATCTTTTTTTATTTGTTGGCAGATCTGCAAAATCTGCCAACAATTAATTAATTCTAATTTAATTTTAACTAATTTTAGGTTGCAATACTTTCCGAAGTTGACGATAATATGATAGAAATGGCTTTCCAATATGGTAGAAATGTTGGTCTAGCTTTCCAATTGGTAGACGATCTTCTGGATTTCGTTGCTTCTTCAACAGCTCTAGGCAAGCCTACGGCCGCTGATCTCAAACTTGGATTAGCCACAGCTCCAGTGCTTTTCGCTTGTGAAAGTGTTGGTAGAACAAAATTTTAGAATATTCAATAACTCATGATCAATAAATATGCTTCATGATTTATTTCCTCATTTCACTTATATCAGAATTGAGCATCCTGATAAGTTACATACTTATATTGATACATACTAGTTACATAATATATTGATTGATCTTATGATTCCGAAATTTTATTTTTTATTTTATCTATTTTATTTTATCTATTTGTACAATATCATTGATCTTTGATCATTACAGTATCCGGAATTGAATGCGATGATCATGCGCCGTTTTCAAGAGCCTGGAGACGTTAAGAAAGCTTTCGAATTGGTACATGAATCCAATGGCCTTGAACAAACAAGATTTCTAGCGAAGAAGCATTGTGTAGAAGCTAACAAAATTGCACAATCCTTCACCAAGAGTCCTTATCAAAAAGCTTTGATCGTTATGACCGATCTGGTTATTAATCGCATGAAATAGCATCGCGAAAAGCAAAAATTTGGAAAGCAAGAGAAAATATCAATTTTATAAATATTTATAATTATGTTGAATGATAAAAAAACTGCTAGTAAAACCAATTCATGAATTTCATAAATCGGATATAGGGGCTGCAAAAAGCTTTTCTTTCTCAATATTATACCACTAGATGGAATTATCATAAATACATTATCATAAATAGCTTATGATAAAACTAAGAATTTTTACAAAATATTATTAAGATTTAACATTATAATCTTTGGTGGTGTAACATTGATGTGCGATTGATAGCAAGATGTAAATATCATCGCATTGCTGCCCCGAGTTTATACCTCATTCGAAGGAAAAACAGAGATGTCCCATGCCTTTCATAAACCATTTGCTAAAATCCTTCCATCCTTATCAGAGTACTTTATCGATTAATCGATTAAAGTTATCTGGAAAAATGCAGGAAGCGTATTTTACAACGAAAGTGCCTAGACATAATAATCATTTGATCACAAGGATCATGTGGTATGCGCGAAAAAAAGATATTACCTGATTTTATTATTAATGTAAATAAAATAGTCTAGCAATAATGGTGATGTAATAGCGACGATAATTTTTTTTTAGACCTGTTAGACTTCTTTTATGCATACTTTATGCATACTTTCTTATTATGTTCCATGATATAATATATCCATTATATTGTAATTGGTTTAAAAGAATAATATGAAAATATGTATGAAGTCAGATTTCATCTTACTTTGCAAACTTAACGATAAATATCGCGATATGCTACAAAAGTTGCTTGCGTCAAAGAAGCCTTAACAACAATTCCTGTACACAGTGTAAAATGGACAAAGATAAAGTGAAAATTGAAAAATATATATATTATAAATATAAATATATATGTATATATATATATTTATATTTATATAATAACAAATGCATATATACATAGAATTAATGATAATTAACAATAAGATATTTCCAGTTTTCGTTATAATCGGTTACATTTACAGATATGTACTTTAATAAAGTATAACTTTTATCGGGATGAATATAATTGTAGAAATAAATAATATGGGGTGCCAATACTTATCTTCATTGATAGACCAATTTAAGATTTTATTGAAAACAATGAAAAATATTTGCCAAAGAAGGCAAACTGGTCTTAATTCTCTCAACTTAGCATAATTTAATTTTAGTCTATCATAATTAAAAAGAATTATGTATCTCTTTAAGTTAAAATGAATATCATTAGACTTGCAATAGATTGGAAATCAATTAAACTCGTTTCTATCAAATATTGTTTGATAAAAGTACAGCCACTTTGCCACATTTTACTAAATAAAATCATTCGAAATATCAATATTATATGAATGAATATATAAGTATAAATATAACAATAATTTATATTTATGATGAGATATAATGTACATAATTGCCGTAATATGTGTGTTGTACGACACGATAAATAAATAACATGAAGAATGCGAAGATGTAATTATAATCAAATGTAAAGTTTTAATAGAGTAAGCACAGACACAAAGAAAGGAACTGCCGTTTTTCTTTACAATTTTTGTAATATTTATTTAAATCTTGCGAAAGATTCGAGATATGAAAGTTTAATCGAGTTACAAGAGAAATATATTCACATTCAAACAGAGGAGCTTTATAACGAGATACAAATTCAATACTTATATATAATCTTGGATTAACAATGATTATAAGTATTATATTATAAGTCTATATTTATGGAACATTTTTAAATCAAAACATAATGCATCTTTTATTGTTAAATACAATATTAATGTATAATACTATAGTTATATGATCGTGAATTAAATTTTGTACTCCAGCAAGTATATATTATCCAAAGCGCACACGATTAATGATATCTAAAAAAAATGAAATGATGCATGATGTAATAATAGATATCTGTTTGGTGATTTTTTATTATTAAATAAATATCTAATTATTTTCTTTTCCTCTTGCATATAGTCGTTATTTTTTTACATACATCAAAAATTTGAAAATTATACTTGTAAATATAGAAAATTATTAAATTTGTAAATTAATGTCGAATTTTTGCATCTCGTTACAATGCGTATTTGAAAATCCAGCTTATACTATATCAGTTTTTAAAAATTATCTTATCATGTAATTGAATTTAATTTATACAATTTATAAAATTAATTGTTAAGTACAATTTAACAATTGAATTTAATTCAACAATTAAGCCTCATTTGTACATATTATTCTTTATACATCGACAAAATATTACTGATGTAACATTTATGGATGTGTTCATGATAGAAAAAAGCTATGATATTATTAGAACATAATTGTTATTTTATGTTATATTTACTAAACTGAACTCGGAGCTAAGTATAACTTGTATATATTCATTATATTTAGATATGTAAATTCTCTTAATATAAATTCGAAATTGAAATATATCTTTTTGAAAATATATGTGCATGTAGAGATTGTCTTTTTAAATTTTAAAATATGCTAATATTAACGCTTTCCCACTTCGGATATTTCAGCTGTCCTCAAAGAACGAACACCTCTGATCTTTTCATATCATCATGCGCGTGCACAGATGTCGTGGTTAAAGAGCTACTTTAAATCACTTGTGCGAACCTACTAAAATGCGGCGCGCGAAAAGTTACTCGCATCATTGTCGTATTCATTTGCACACTTTTTGATCTGTATATTAAAATTTCCAGTTGTCCTTTACACACTTGTCAAACATGGCGAGTTTATTAGACCTATGCGAACAATATTTCGGTGCACGTAATTTTTATGATGTCTTGAAAATATCAAAAACTGCAAATGACAAGCAAGGTAAGCGAATGTTTACATCGATGCGTGGCATCCTAACCTCTATACGTATTCTGAATTTTTAGTCTCATATTTTATGACATAAATTATTTTTGTCAGTGAAAAAAGCTTATCATAAGCTGTCGTTACTTGTACATCCGGATCGAGTGGAGGAAAATATAAAAGTCGAAGCGACGGAAAAATTTAAGGTTCTTGGTAGAATACATTCCATTCTCAGTGACAGTGAGAAGCGCAAGATTTATGATGAATCCGGTCAATATGATGAAGAAAGTGAAGAGGTTGTGATGCGCAATTGGGCAGATTATTGGAGATCTTTGTTTAAAGAAATTACCGTGGAAGATATTAATAATTATGAAAAGAATTACAAAGGATCTGACACAGAGATTAAAGATCTCAAAAGGGCATACATGGACAGTAAGTTTGTTGTATTACATTAAAATTTGAAAATATCATCACTCTTTTTATTTCTCTATTTAGTTATTACTTTATAACTTTTCTTTTTTAACATGTAAATAATTACTAACTACCAATATGTAACATGTTAGTAATAAGAAAGACTTGACATGTTCGTATAAGAAAGAAATAGATTCAAGTTAGAATCTCAATGCAAAATTATAAATGCAAATATTTTTAGACTATAAAAGAAGATATTTCTAGATTTAGGATAGATTTATATCGAATATAATATATTAACGTATCCATTTAAGTATATTTATTTTATAGGTAAGGGAGATATGGATTATATTTTGGAAGCAGTTCCATTCACCAATTGTGATGAAGAACCAAGATTACATGCCATAATTGAAAATCTAATAGAGACTGGCGAGGTACCGGAATATAAAACCTTCACTAATGAAAACGCTAAGAAGAAGCAGCGCAGGAAAAGAAAGGTACAATTTTAAGTATATTTTATTTATATGAAAAAATATAAATACTAAAAAATAACAAAATATAAATGATATTTAAAATATTTTTCTTGATATGGTTAAAATTTTTTTTCATTTTTTACGTTGAGTTATTTCATAAGCTTATATTGAAACAAAATTATTATAAAATTGAAATAAAATGTAATAAGAAAGCAACAATCAGTTAGTGCTAAAATATATATGTGAAAGTATAAATATTCATACTAACGACAAGATCTTACTGGTCAAACTTTTTCATATTTACATATATTTTCTATATCAATCTTTGATCATAATTGCTAACTGCGCGCTTTATAGCGCCAATTTTAAATCGCGATAAGACTCTTTAGTCTTGTTAAAGTCAGTTATTCAAGTCTTTTAATGCCTCTTCATGCTATTTTGAAGCTTCTCTATTTTTGCCAATAGACTATACAGCTTGATGGATAGAAGGTAGTAGGAGGAATAGAAGCTTTAGGAGGGGAAGGTCTAGTAAATAAGTAACCTACGAGCGCGGGAACTAGCCAGTTCGCGTTACCGATAGTTCGACTATTTGTCGTTAATCATAGCACGAAAAATCTCTCTTGCAATGACATTATATTTCGTTCTGTGAAAACTTTTAGATAAATGGAAAATAATTCTTTTTTATAACGATTATTATTATTGACTCAAACGGATTATATCGTAGTTTTTGTACTTCTCTTATATGCCGATTTGAGAAATGGATAGTGCTGTAATTTTAGTGCTACTTACCTTGTTAATCGCATTTGTCAATGATGCCACGGCATCATGCAAGGAGATAGCGAACGACGATATGTTGGAGTATTTTTGCGAAGACAGTCATCCCACCGATTTGAACTCCTTACCATTCGGAACAGAGAAATTGCGAATTAATAGAATGCCGCTCCGCAGAATAACTATTGATACATTTTCGAGATTCAACAAGAATCTTTTGGTGTTGAGTTGTTTGTATTGCGATATCACTGACATTGATGCATATGCATTTCAAAATCTTGTCAATCTTCAACAACTCAGTTTGGGCAGCAATTATTTAACCACCGTGAAAGCATCATGGTTTAAAGATCTGAATTATCTAACATATCTTGATCTCAGCTACAATCATATACGCGATATAGAAGATGGAGTTTACAAAAATTTACCTAGTCTCGTGGACTTTAGAATCTCGGGAAATCAATTGCGATGCCTGAATTTGGATGAAATGTCACATCTGAATGAACTGAAGCGCATATTTCTCAGCGAAAACGCTGATTTCGCTTGCCCGCACGCAGTCAGCAAGTTTCTTGAAGATCGAGGCGTCGTTTTTGAACAAGATCCTGAATGGAGAAAACTTATCGATGATACGATCCATGTTTATGTTCCACCAAATTATGTAGAGCAAGATCGCACAACCATATCTCCGACATATCCGGTAGAATCTAATAAGAAACCATTTTCAGAAGAAACGAAGGTACATAATATACTTTCAACAAAAAATGGAATGTTTTCTTCTTTGGAGGATCGTTCGGAGTATCGTCGCAATAATCGCAATAAAAGACCAACCACGACTACCACCATGCAACCAAAGTATCAGAATAAAATACCTTTGCCATATGTAAAATCGCCATTTCTACGTGCAGAGCCTGAAATCTCCACTATACCAATGGAATCATCACTGCAAGAAATGCAATATCCATATTCAACAATGGAAACGTCGCAAACAACACCCATAGGAATGGAATCATCATTGGAGGATATCAGAATGGCAGAAACTGAGAAATCATCGGAACATACTTTATCACCATATATTTCAGTGTATCAAACGGTAACTCATCCGTATCCAATACATTCAACGGAAGATATGGAGATTATAGAATCGGAATCGTTAACAGAGAATGAAATAACGGCAAATTCTGACAGATCATTACAGATGGAAACTATCGTGACATATCCGCGGTACAACATTCCCGTTACAATACCCTATGATCAAGAAAGAATATCTCATAAATCCAATGAGATGATATATCCATCATTCAATGATTTCGTTACAAGTACTTCCAGAATATCAACAGATCATCTCGATCAAAATATGGACAGATCTACTGATGTTCCGAGCGAACATTCGGATATTCCGCCTTGGATGCAAGATAAGAAACGTTATAAAGAATCTCTTCGTTCTACTACAGATAGTTCCAATCATCATGAACCATCATCATCCACCAATATACCAGATTTTCAAACAACCTATCGTGCGGTACAAGATCAACATAAAATACTCGACAAAGGATCAAATACCGATGATCTTTTTACTACGACAGAACTGATTAAGACGGATGCATCGCAAACAATGATATCCAATGATGTATATGTCAGACCTTCGCTACCTTCGTTTCCAGAAATAATTTATTCGCCTTCAACAGATCAATTCTATTACCCATATTCCAAAGATAAAGCCACTCTACATCCACGATTACCGAGTCTTTCAGAAGACACTAAAAAAACTATATATTTTTCTCCGCTAACGACAACGAACGAGCCGTATCCAGACAATTCGGCATTGAGAGTTCAACCAAATACTATATTAATGATGTCCATTATTGTCACTGTTTTTGGGCATGTCATCATAGGGAGATTTTAATTTCGAGCGCGTTATCAAAGAATCGGCGAGATAAATAATCGGTGCGACACGAAATTTAATATTAAACAAAAAACTGACATTTTATGCCGATTTAATAAATACATTCAAACATCTTGTTGTACCTGGATTTGAGCGCGCATTTATATTTAGCATTATAATTTTTCTTCATACATATATATATATATATGAAGCTACATTAAATATCTCGTTAAAGAGGCTGTAGATTTATTGATCGCAAACATATAAATATAAAATAATATATAAATAATTTAACAAAAGTGACTAAGAGTGAGACATTCTTCGGGATTGAACTGTTACTTTCCGGAAATGGCAGAGCATGGGTAAATATAATGCGTAGGTATCGTACAATTAAATATTTTATTTGTGTGAATCTTCTTCAATTTATTATTATTTTTCATATTTTACTAGTTAGAAGTGTGAATTTTGATTATTCTTTCTTTCGTTTACAAAAAATTTCGTAATTTTTTTTAACAAATTTTTTTTAACCATTTTTTTTAACAAAACACGAATTCATTGAATTGATATTCTCGCAGATTATATATATTTTCGATTAAAGTCGAAATAATTTCTTGAAGTATGATTAATTGCTAAATTTAGCAGAATTATGTATGTAATATTTCAATCGAACGTGATTTCACTTCTTGGAATTAATTCGGGACACAGCCATATATTATAGCGTTATGAATTGTTTGCCAAGTGAAAGAGCCAATGATAGAATGTGCGACGTATCGAATCCGATTTTAATTGAAATTAACTGGCGACTAGATCGTAACGAAATAATTAGTGGTGTCATCGTACAATACGCAGTTACGTATTATATAATGACCTTGCGGGATTCGACTTGATTCTGCACAAATGCGTTAAATATACGCGCATTCAAAAGCGTCATTGTTCGAAGTCAAGTTCGCGCGAGAACTTCCGTCGTTCTTCTTCATGCAACAGGTGTATCTCTATGAGAAGTTATGCCAAACAGTAAACAAGCGTCTAGAGATCATAATGATCTTGAATAATCGTTAAAAGCTCGTTGTAACGAAAAGCACTATTTATTGAACGGTGTGATGCTTTTAAGAATTCTGAACGAGTTTAGTTTCATACATTCAATTTTTCGTGGGATTCCATCCTGATGACACGTCTTATTATATATGTCTTCGCATTAACCGTGTTCAATAGCTATCAATCATTTAACATAATTTCCTGGAGTTCAGAAATGACGCGATACATTCCGATCAATAGGCCTAACCAGGCAAGGTCAAAAGAAAGATTCTTTCGTCTTCAATTTGACGAGAGACATAATATATTAATAGATAGAAAGTCCGCAAAAGTACTTAGCAAACAATTCGTCTAAAAGCAATATTTCATCTGAATACATTTATACGTAGCATTGTTTCTTTATTTATATTTAGATATTAGTAATGCTTCAAGTAGTGCGTAAATTTTCCAAAATAATCTAATTCAGAAAATGAGACATCATATTAAAATATATTAAAATAAAAATATATTTTCTGCAAGAAACGGTTAAAAAATATTAATCTAAGAAAATATATTACTATTATTACATATTTATTATTAATGTACTTCAATGTTTTAACAAAATTTTATTGTTTGTGTAATAATAGTAAGTACAAAATAATATAAAATTTGTTTTGTTTTTAACTGTTGACGAAACTGTTTTGTTCTGCATCTCAAAATTTTGCGAATCGTTATGCAATGTAACAGCATTAAACAGCCAGTTAGACGTACTTGCCAGGAATTATAAATAACAGAATTTCTTCAGTACCGGATTATGGAGTAGGTCACGCGCAATATAAAGCGTCATCGACACATATGTACTTCGAGGTACTAATTTATAATACTGTTGAAAAATAAATTCCTCTATAAAATAATAAAAAATCTAGAATTTAGAAAGTATGAGTATTATGCAAAATAAGTTTTTATCATTTAATTTAAATTTCTAGAAATAAGAATATAACATTCTTGATTTTTTATCAACATTTCAATTAAATTCTTTAAAAGAACAAAGCTTATAAATAATTTATTGTCAGTATAAATAATATAATAAAATAATATTGTCAATGTAAATAAAAGCATTTTTCATTTTAGACTGCCGATATTGCTCATATGGCTGATACAAGTATGCCCTTGCGTGATAAGCTATGTTTATAAATAATGCACATCCGGTCACTGTGACAATTGATAAAATCGATAACTATTCTTCTTTTCTAAACTATCCTTCACCATTCTTGAATTCATTTCTCATAATTTTTAAATTTAATTCTTTATATTTAAATATATTTTACAAATACATATACTTCAAAAGTAAAATAATTCATTAATCGCGGTTGCGCTCTTATTATAAGTGGGTTGTAATTAATCTCGTTAATAAGAACGGACTTATGCCTCATAAACCAATATATCTGGTTTTAAAATCTATTCCTATTCGTTGCAAGTCTGGATTGAATTATTAGCTAGGCTCTGACTAAGCCGCTTATAGTCGGACAGTAGACAGACATTGGTTTGACGAACGCTTCTGATTTCAGTGGGCTAGGGAAGCAGCAGAAGCTGAGCGTCTGGAAAAAATGTTGAAGATCGAAAATGAAGAAAATGCAGCTGCGAATGATCTTGCCTTAGTGATCCAAAATCGTAATAAGGCACGCGCTAATCAATCGGAGAATTTCTTTGACTCCTTGATCGAGAAATATGCAAAGGCTGAAAAATCGACAAAGAAGAGAATTTCTGCCAGAAAAGCCACGAAGACCACGAAAATTACAAAAAAAACCAAAAAGAAGGTGTAAATATAAATTAGCGTTAAAATCTACGTATCTGCCGCATCTTTGGAAGTTTCAAGTTCTTGTAACTTAAATCGCCAAACGCGATCTCACTATAGAATTTTTATAATGGATGGTTGTGTTGAATTTTCGCGAGTTAAAGTATGGCTTTTATATATTATCAAATTTAATAGATTAATCTGCATGCTTCGATGTGCGTCAATTAATTCTGCGCGAAATATATATTAAAATATTATATCGAAGCGAAACATTTTTCTAATATAAGTATGCACAAACATATATAAACTTGTATACTTATTTTACATAAAAGCAGATGTCATATTAATAATTATAATTCTATCTTTAATTAAAATTATTCCTGTATTTAGTTTAGCTTTTAAGACAATATATATAACACAACCATAGAATCTTTTTTATTTATTTTTCTAATTTAACTGATAATAGAAATAAAGATAATCTCTCAATTAGTTTTATAAATTCTTTATACAATTTTGTTATTATATTCTCGGTATTTTTAGTTTGTTACTTTTATTCAAATAAATTATTTTATCTAAGAGAATAAAATTAGTAGATTTGCGATTTGTAAAAATTATTTGAAAATAAAACTCTTAGCCATCATTGAATTATGCGACCTCATTTTTTTAGATAGTAGAGTCTTATAGCGGAATTTTTTGGAACTAACAAGAAATTTGTTTCATTAGGGTATCTATATTTTTATAATCTGTTTAATAAATTATTAGCGTCTATAAAATAATAACTTATTGTTACATTTTGGGTAGCTATTTTAAAGGAGTGAATTTCCATTATAAATTCGGAGTATCGTTTGAAAGGAATTAACCAATTAGTTCCAGAAAATTCCGCTACGAGCCTCCACTCTTACGTTTGGGATTCTTGAAATGAAATGTATCGATAAATGACAAAATAAAAATAATTCAAATATAAATTCAATAATTAATTATATTATATATATATATAATTATATTATTAATATTAAAAAATAAATTTGTAATATTATATAAAGCATGATGAATGTGTGAAAACTCGTATAAAAAAGTCAGCTATAATATAAATAAAATTTAGATATAATTTTTTAATATCAGTTTAAAATTGCAATTAGATAAAATTCAATTAAGGTTTTATATACGGAGTGATAAAATACGGATATATTCAATAGATATATTCATATACTTAATACATTAATAAATTAATAGAATTATTCGATTAAAAAATTTATTTCCACTTATAGAATGTTCATAAATGGAATTAACATTAACATCAATTAGTATCATAGTTATCAACGAAGCAATATATCATTCATCTAGTTTGGTTGAAAAGAAAAGAAACAGAAATAGCAAAATGCATAGAGATTCCTCCGAAAATGTTTACTCTTTCATTTTTGATTTTGGTAGCTCAAGATGATGAGGTAATGACTCCGATGTTGGTGCTTTTCAATTGATGTTGGTAGAGATGGTATGTACACTAAGCATCATGAGCGGCCGCCTCGTATGGTCAGTCTCGTGTTACGTCTGGTCTGGCTGGTGCGACAACACAGCACACATCGGGTGACACAATTTCCAATATAAAATATTAATATCTTCCCTTCCACGGCATTTTACATATAGCTATGCTTGAAGTTACGAATGCTTTAACACATAAAAATATTTTAATACTTGTAATATATGCGATTTAATAATACAGACTTGACTTTTTAAATAATGTCCATAGCACATAAATGTATGTGCTTCAGTTTGTAGAAGTAACAAAGATCTCTATTGAAATGTAGATTATTCAGTAATCTTGATTAGAACACCCGTTATGCAAGATCAGCGCATACTTTGACGTATGGGCAACCGTCTTATTATGGATACGTGGTGCAAACATAAGTAGCAAAGTGTAAACCATTATTATTAACCAGATATAGAAACAGGATATCAGCGTTTGCGTTTGCCATAGAACTCGATGACTGACGTAGTCAAAATCGTACTTCCCTTTTTAAATAATAGTTGTATCGCGAAGGTAGCAGTCTTTTAGATACGATATATAGAAATTAGCATAAATTTTTACAGTAATATAGACTAAATAAATGCAGAAGATATTCGTAGTCGGGAAAATGAAGCATGGTTAATGAAATCACTAGAACGAATTGAAATATAAAACGATACCTAACATTTAATAAAACTCTCTTTAACTTCGCGCATATCTTGCGCGTAAATCCATACATTATTCCCCGATATCTCGCCATTGCATTGTAAAAATATTTTATATTCAACAGTAAGGGAGATTACCGTGAATATAAAGACTAATAATTAAGATTAAGAAAATTATTATTTCTTAAATTGATAATTAATACAAAATCCCGATTATTGAAGAATATAAAACATTAAACATTAATCATTTCGTAAATATATAATATCAGAAAATAGTTATAAAAAATAGTTATATAAATATAACTATATAAATATATGTAAAAACTATATAAATCATCAATGCGAATATATTGGATAAAAATTTCCTTCCCACATATCGCTTATCGCAATCGCAATACGTAATTGCATGTGACATTTTGCGCGATAGCTGTTACGAATTTTATTTCCGTTTGCAAGCGCGTTGTCGCTAAAATGAAGAAAATTGCTAGTCGACAGCTTATCAAGTAGACGAAATAGAAAACATAAATAAGATAGAAGTGCGGTGAATGCACTTGAGCGTGTACTCTCCTATCTCTTATCTCTTGAGAATCGTCATTAAGATACGTAGTGTACGCGATACATTCTATCGCAGAATGGGAGAGAGATCTTCATAAAAAGAGAAAGAATATTGTTCTTCAAACGTTAAAGAGTTTAGAATAGTATAACGTGGCTCTACACTTAATATTCTTTTGCAATATTGAATCCTGATCGCGAATCGTATCAAGAGGCGCAGCATATACTGTGGGATTCACCCCATTGAATCTGAAAAAGGAGTGAGGAAGGGAGACGAAGAGGAGAGCCAGCAGTGGGGTTGCATCGGTGCGATAAAGCGAGAGAAGACACTCTGTTGCACAAGGGCCGGTGAAGCAAGGGGAGATGGTGGTGCAGTGAGACGGTAGTGGAGGAGAAGGAGGATGGTGGAGGAGCCGCACGAGGAGAAGGGGAGAGCGACATTCCAGAAGGCGGCGGCGGCGGTGGTTCTCGTGGGAAACTAAAGAGAGAGAGAGCAGAACGATCTCGTCTCGAAGAGAGGTTACGAGCCTTAAGGCACCGTTCTCATCTCCCGACGTGCGACAAGACCGTGGACGCTTCTGCCCAGGCGCTGCCGCGAGAGTTACCGAATTTATAAATTCGTATGGACATAAATTGTACACAACGTGTACACGCATACCCATACAAATCTGACAGTTTACTATTCACCCGTAGATAAACTTTTGTTCCTAAATGATATCATTTATATATATCATTCGCAATGTTTAAGTCACTTAAGTCAACTTAAGTTCGAGAGGCTTAAATACTCAAATAAAACTTTACATAAAAATTTTAATGTAAAATGGAGAATTAAAAATAGCAATCGATCTTTATATATTAAATGGATATATTTCTAATTATACATACAGATGCACAGAAAGTAATTTTAATAGTTTTGAGAAAGAAAATGTAAATTGTCGATTAGAAATGTTATAATATTCGATTAAAGTAATTTCATTCATCTTGGGGGATGAATAAAGTTAATTTTTATAAATCATTTTTATAAATCATATGCATTTATATTTGAAGCTTCTTTTTAAGCATTATTTTAAATAAAAATTCTTATTTTGATATGAAAAAAGAGCAAATTATTAATATTGCTCTTAGTAGAAATTAGCTTTTAATTTTTATATAATCATTGTTATATTCTTTATATAATTCTCGATTACTTTCAAAGCGTTTTCGCAATAAAAAAAATCGTTTCTTTCGTCGGAAGAAAATTATGTTATGATCACAATGTTGACTCTTAATATTTTATATAATTTCTAATGATATATAATAATCTCATTACATGAATTTGCTATTAAATATAATAACACGAGTTCAAACGTAACTTTAACGTTTAATAGTTCACTTATATAACATTCCTTAAAGACAGACTTTTCTTTCAGATTTTTATAAAAAGAAAATTGATATAAAATTTTATTCTACAAAATTTTCCAACCAAGTACCAATGATTAATGATTATATTCCAAATACATATAAAGTAGATATAAAATTATATTCTAAGAAAAATTGTCAAGACACTGAGTAATTTTCAAGCATCAACTAAGCATCAAGAGCATTCCAGATACTAAGCATTAACAGCATTTCAGAAAATGATTTAATTATCATATTAACTAATGCTACAAAGTGAAAATCAGGAGCCAATGAAACATTAGATTTATTTGTTAGCAATAACGCAATAAAGTTTCGCACTTTTATTTCGTTTTACATGAACAATTGTCGCATCATATACCGGTTATCATCATAACGATGCAGCGACACAATGTAATCCGATTGCCAATGTCGATAATACATAATCACGACAAAAAAAGCCGCTTTGCTTCTTTCGAGCAAAGAAGTGCAAAGGCAAAAGCAAATTTTGCCATCGGTTAACAGTAATTAACAGTGATTGTGATACAATAATGACAGATTTCTTGCAGCATTCATAACAGAGCTATGATCTTCCATTATCCATTCGATATCGTTTACTCGATTTTTGATCGTTACTTTTGATCATTAGACATCAAACAATTTTTATTTGCAATATAGCGCGATTTAGCATAGCGACATCGGGATGAAACCTGCTGTGAATCGGCCCTTAAGGTGAATCCGCACAAGGTCTCGAGCAACTGCTTCCCAGTCGAACGAACGAGTCAAGAAGAGATAATGGCACGTTCACGAGGCGTCGAATCATTACCAACAATCAAACTCTATTTGCGTCGCATCGTTTACGATAAAAGGATTGTCCTGTAAGGAAGATGACGAAGGGAGAATCCTCTCATCCAGATTTTTCGCTTAAAAATGCGCCCCGAGTTGGAGAAAGGCACGCGATATGCCAAATCTTCTTCGATTCTCGCAGGAATGATATCAATGATATTCCATGACACTCTCTATGTTCGATCTTGCAAACATTTTAATCGTAACTTTTCTATTCTATGCTGCGTTTACTGAACTATCTGATCGATACAAAGTATTAATCAATTAATTAAATCATTAAATAAGTATCGACATCGCGGAGATATTTCAGATACAACGCGACGACGACTGATGCTGCTCGACCAGCGAACAGCGACATAAATCGCAACAAGTTCCGAGAACATTTCTGTGCCTGTCTATTCTCTGGATGAACGTCTGGATGAACGAGTGAAAAATTGGCCGTTGGCCGCGAACGCGCGTGTACACGTATTTCGAATTTCTGGTAACGATGTTCTTATCTCGCAGCGTTCACCTAACATGCAAGTACGACAAGATTCTGCCTGTATACGACGACAATAAAGCGCTTCATTATTATTACCAGCGTCGTAAGTCAGTGGCGGAGTGCGCGCAGCAATTACGGTGATAATCGCGCGCGACGTTATCGCCGGCGATGACACGCAAGCACTTGATCTCCGGTAAAGATAGCGTAATCGATGGAAACAACACGCGGAAATCCAAATGCCGTTGCAATTAATGGAACATCCAAGACTCGCATCAATGAATACCCATCTGCGCCAGTGGTTTGATCTTGAAGGCAGTATGCGGATGCAACTTTCGCCAGGGATTTGCGAAATTCGCGAATGCTACTTATCGTCAAAATCAAAGCGTCCGATCACGGTTAAGTGATGACGTACAGACCCGAGGAACACCCTGTATAAGCTAGGAGGGGGAGGGGGAAGGGTAGCGGGCATGCCGGCTGCGAGATGAGAAGAAAAAGGAGAGAAGAAGGTAGAGAGTTAATTGAATCCGAGCAGCGTATAAGTGGAATGGCCTATTCCTCCTTTGGTTCGCTTCTCTTATTCTTCTTTCTTCCCGTGCGTCTCTCCTCCCTCATCCCCGTCTCGGCCCTCCCCCACGACATCCCGCTCCTCGCACCGTCCTTCGCAGCTCCTTGTACCCTCTTCGGTCAGGGTACCAAGGAGGATCGGTGGAAGGACGCCGGAGGTTCCGGAGAGAGGAAGGTAGAGAGAGAGAAAGAGGAAAAGAGAGAAGGAAGCATTCCTTTGTCTCTGCGCGCAGGGATCTAGATCATATATAGCATATAATGCGTATAATGTGGAGGCGAGCGTACAGAGACGCGTGATATGCATGGGCACACCGGAACCGCATCAACGGAATACATACGAAACAACGCACCGACGTGCACGTGCGCTTTCAAAGGGTCCTGCCGCGATATTCCCTCCGGCCATCCCGAAGAGGCCCCTCGTCTCGGATGATGTACTCGGTACGAATCGCGTCCGCATTAATTCGATTTGCTTCACGTTATATCCACAGATATTTAATTATCATCCGTGAAGTTGAGGAGTCGAAAACCGATCGTGCCGATATTCACAGGAAACCCTCGGAAAAGTTATTCTCTAGATGTCACAGCAGCTTCACAGCTGCTTAGCAACATCTCGAAGAAATGGTAATTTTACAATTTTATCTCGATGTATATGACGATATACATTTTTGCTGTCGCGGGGACAGCAAAGAGTGAAGCTAAACCCGGAATTTTGCACCACGCTGGCTTTCATCGACAATGGTGCACATGCCATCCGCCGCGGGTGCTCGTTGGCACCCCTTGCACACGCATTGGGTGTATTTGCGTACCCCGAAATAGCTCTGGGCCTCCCTGAGACGGCGGGAGAGAACAGTGGAGGAGGACGACGAAGACGAAGAGGAGAACGGACGGTGTATACCGCAAAACCAGTTCGTTGGTGAGTAAACAAAAAACGAGAAGGAGCCAACGCCGCGGCGCGGCCTCGTTGTCCGTTGCGAAGGGGGAGAGAATCGCTGCTTTATTGCTAATTCGAAGACATTCGCCCGGCAGAAATGAAACTTTATAGTCCGCCCGCAGGCCAGGAGGGACCCCACATCGCCAGAGTCCACGTACGTAAGGACTGGCCCACGTGGGCACCAACTATAACAGCTACGTTCCTATCTCGACGGTGGTGGCAAAGAAAAAGCGTTGGTTAATCTTGTCGAAATGTATGTCGTTAGATCAATCTATTTTAAAGCATCGTGTTCACCGATAATGAGAAATAAGAATCCACGGATTCGTTGAGCGATGCTTTTTGCGAAATTTTGTGACATTATATTTGTCTTGTGTGACGATATATGTGATATTAATTAATAAATAATCTTTATTTCTAACTGGACTTGACTTATTTCCATGCGATTAATGCGATTGGCGATCTCATTGGCAAGAGAGAAATTCAGAGATTTCATACAGATTTTCACTTTTGTCACAATGATGTCACAAGTTTGTTTTATAATGCGGAATAGAATTATTTATAATTTAAGTATATCGTGTACAAGATTATCCGACGATACCCAATGTGTTAAGGAGCTGATGTGGGAGAGAACCTACGGACTAAAACGATATCGACGAGACCACGAGACGCAGCGGGTGGCTTACATCGTGAGAATCTTCGGACTTCCCGGAGCGTCGAAGCTCGTTACCTCTCATTACAGCCCAGGGAATACGTAAGGACGTGTTGTAGGCGTCGTAATAACCATTTATGCAAAAGTCGCTATAAATCACAAGATATTTGAACTAGGAACTTTTATGTCATATATCGGTGACATCGCAAAGATTTATAGATATTTACTTGGGCCATTAATGTCTTTAGTCTAGTCTTTTCCTATTGTTCAGCTCATAAAACTAAACAATGACGTGTGATTTATGTTATTGTTGGATAAAAAGATCGAGCCCACTCTGTTGAAGCGGTAGCGTATAAAGTGTCCTGATCGCGCACTGTTAATGTAGGTAGGTGCCAACACATGGAAAGAGAAGAAGAGAAAAAAAGAAAAGGAGAGAAATCCCTGTCGAGGTAGTGGAAGATGCGCGTCAGGGGCCCGTCCCTCCCCCTAATTGACAAATTGGAATCTTATTAGAAGCTCGTGATGCCGGTGGAGTTGAGACGGGAGGGGCTTTCAGGCTGTGCCGACGTTGCGAGAAAAGGAAGGTGAGAAGAAACAGAAAGTCAAAGAGAAAGAGAGGGACTGGCTGCTGTGAAAGACGAGGAGAATGAGAGGCATAATGCGTGGACGGCACGATACTAACAGGTTGTACGGCCCACGGTGGAACGAAGAAAAGTACCTTACGTTCGGCCTGCCGGCCGGCAGGCGAATGCCACCCAGGAAGCGTTCGCGCGTGCGCGATCTGTGTGGCCTCGGTGCGATTCGACCACCGGGCCCAACCGAGGACGCACGAGCCCGACCGAGGTAACGCGAGGATACCCGAAGCTGACGTGTGCTAGCCCACCCGGTAGAGCGCGCGCGTGCCGCGTCCTGTGTGGTCCTTTGGGCTTTACTGTTCCCGCTCTCTTCGTAGGCCCCTTCTCGTCCCACCGCTTGTCCCTTCTGTTCACTACTCTTCTCGATACTCGTCCCCTAAGACGGCTACGTGCGCGCCACTCTCTTTCTCGCTTCTTCTTCAATTTCTCTCTGTTCCATCTATTACCTTCACCATCCACGCCGTCTCTTACTTTTGCTTGGGCTGCGAAGATGAGGTGGTTCCGAGGACGAGAAGCTGGAGATGACAGTGGCGCAAGTACCAAGGGACATGACAAACTTTGCGACAACTATACATTTATTGGTAACTATACATGTACACACATGTACACACAAGCATGAATATATATATATATATATATATATATACACATACACTCATACATATATGTGTAACGTGTATGCGTATATGTATGCAATATATAAATTGAATGTTCATTATGCTTTTTTTTTACAAATCTTCATGAACGGACTTACAAAGAAGACATACGATCAAGATTTTATCAAGATTCAAAAGATTAATGACGTGCAGCGATCCACGAGGCATCGATAAAACTTATAGTTATACTATTGTATTCAAGTTATAACTTGAACATGTAATTCCTTCTCTTCGATTATTCATTGCGAGGTATCGTAATCAACCGATAATGTTTATGACAAGACTTCCTGAGATCACATCGATATGAGGGCTACTTAGAATTCCATCTACGTCAGTGAAGAAGTGAGATGAGGTAGTAAGCTCGCTTGACTCGTTCCACCTCTCCTTTCCCGCTTCTCGGTTTCCTTCGCACGACTTGACTCGACCACGTGCTAACTTACGAGCTACGATCGTTGTACCCTTCCACGTTTTCTCTGTTCTCCATTCTATCTGGCTTCTTTTCTCGTCCACTATTTCTCCCGCCCGTCTTCTCGCTGATCCTTCGTCCTAGCGCTGCCTTCGCGTCGTATCGTTTTTTCGCTCCCCTCGAGACCACTCTAGATTATTAATCCACCAGTGAGAAAGGATCCGTGACTTTCGCGGAGAAGATTATGGTCTGAGAGCACGGTCAAAGTGCTGCTGCGTTAACAAGCATCAGCATGGAACGTTGGAAGGCGAACTTCGACAATGCACGATGCTTCAAGAAGCAAACCCTCTGCAAGAAGCAAGCACGTCACTGCATCGATCAAAATTGAGTTTCGATACAGTTCTTTCATCAATCTTTGGGCTACGTGCAAACTTGCCATTCTTGTAATAAACGATGATGATGATGATGATTTACCCAAATAATCTATATTATAAGCTGTCAAATTTTAACGCATTCAAAGCATTGAAAGGCCAGCTAAAAACATAGGTATGAAAAACATTGCACCACGATGATCGTATTATTACGACGATTCTGTGAACCATGTCAAATCCAATTCAGGTGAAAATTCTGCTTCTCGAGCAGAAAACATAAATTTCCTTCTACACTGCAGACATGCGAATACTAAAGAGAGAATTTGTACAATATTAATCCGACATTCACTCTTCTGATGAAGGTACGAGCAATATTTGATATAATTGAATCGATGATATGATATGATTAGTTTATAATTTATTTTATAAACAATATATTTTTATGTATCCATATATTCGTATCTAAAATATGAACGTCTTTTCTTTTCGATAGGCTTACGTGTGTACGAAATAAACACTGAAGAGAGACAAAGACAGAAAGCAAATGATAGCATATCAGGCAGAGAGAGCGAGATAAAGGGATGAAAGAGAGAGAGAGAGAGAGAGAGAGAGAGAGAGAGAGAGAGAAAGAGAGATCGGCAATGTTCAAAGAGCTCCGACAGTGGTTAAAGAGCCTTCTTCCTCTCCATCTCGACACGCACAAGTACAAGGCGCAACCTTTCGAGCTGACCAGAAGGGAATGAGACTAGTGTTCTCGCTTTCTGTTTCTTTCTCTTTCTTTCTTTCTAGTCTTTTATCTTTCCCTCTCTCTCATCGGCACAGCAAATTTATTTCACGTTCCTGCCTTTTCTGGACCTTTCACAATATTTGACCGCACAGTGCCGGCGGGCACCGGTCACCAAAAGATACGGCTTTGAGTCGTCCGTGATGGATGGTTCGCTCTCCGGGCTGCCACGAACTGTTGCCTCCAGTCTCTCTCTTCGTTTCTCGCTTTCCTTTTCTATCCGCTGGAGAATGCTAAACGGCGGCAAAATCCAGGACTGAGACGCTTCAAAACGCATGCGTTTGATATCAAAATCGATACGCCTTTCCTGGAATTATTCTGTGAATTATACGTGAATTACACGCATATCGCGAAGGTGCGTAACTTTTAAACGACTAATTTTTGGAATCTTCACGAAGTGAAGATCTTCGTTTTATCAGAAGATGTATTCGTAGATGTATTTAGGATGTATCTAGCAAATTGATAGTCTAGTTATGAAATACTGGATTAAAGGGAGTTCGCGAATAGCATTGAAAGTATTATCCAGAAGCGCCGAGCAATGAGCTGTCCCTGAGTCGGCGGTTCCTTCATCCCCGGGACCGTTCCACCGAGTTCGTGCAGGTATATAAATTCTGGTGCTATTATTGGGGTTTGCGCCTTCTCACAAGGCCCTCTGGGCCCCGTGGCGGCCCCTTTGAGCTACTCTTTCCACCTCTCTCGCCCTCGGCGCCTTCTCGCTCGCGCTTATCGTTCTTGACCCCCGTCTTGTTTCTCTCTTGCATCTCCCTCGTCTTCTTCTTCGTTCGCCGTTGCCCCGTTTTCTCCTTCTCGCCGGCTATGCCACACCGCCCTGTTTGTTTTTCCTCGCGTCGTCTTCCGTTTGCTAAACGCACCTTAAATTACGCGGCCGATGATAAATATTTGAGCCGTCCATTACACGAAAGACCCACTCGGACCGTCGTTCGGTCGGTGTTACCTTTGCTCGACATTAAGTTCCTCCAGGATATCGTGTTACCTCGAAAAAGAGACAGCTGAGCTCGTACGTCGGCGATGCATCACAAACCTGCATCTTACCCATGGAAATCTGCAGCATGAAGAATTTTTCGCTTGCATCGATATCTTTTATGGTTTCACACAGGAAAGAATCATGAGAAGTTATTGATTAAAAAATGGAAAGGTATCGGAAAAATATATGTGTGTCTGTGCACGTATATATATATGTATATATATATATATATATATATATATATATATATATATATATGCACGTATATATTTTTTATGTGTTATGTATAATGCGCATTGTGTATTTTAAGTTAATATAATCTCGAATAAACTTTTATTTGTAGAACATGCTATTTTTAATGTACCAGACGTTTCAGATCTTACACATCTATCAAGTGCGCATCCCTTAATTAATATTGTAATCGTAAACCTTATATATCTGCGATAAGCTATTCAAGTAAATTCAGTGGATTCAATGGATTTTGACAGGACCACTCGATAATATTCTATTTTTAGTTATAACTCAGACTTAATGAAATCTCGCGTGAAGATGGCTCGGCTAACGCGTTAGAAGAATTTTAATTGCGCGTTTGTACAGATCCACTAACAATTCTCTTTTTTAAAATTTTCTCACGATGCAACAATCTTTCGCGGCAACGTTGCGCCGTTACTTGCACCTTGATAGCAGAATTTTATTTCCAATCCGCGCCACCGCAGCTGCCACGAAAGTCAAAGTGCCTCGTAACAGGATTATGAAATGTTCCGGAGTAGCGTTCCACGGATGTTTACAGCCCGCGAATACTCGTTACCTTTTATTGCCAGCAAGTTTCAGCGATTTCTGGCATTGGCTCCGTTAACGAGCGATGTTTTATACTTTCATTGGGCCGTAATTCTTTCTCTTTCCGCGTAGGGCGATGCGTAATGCGTAATAGCTCGTAATGTGACTATTGTATTTCCGGACTTGCTCAGGAAGTCTCAGGAAAAGTCAAGCTACGTACTCTAGAATCCGCAAATGCTCGAAATGTTCGAGTATTAAAATACGGGACTCGATGGATGTCATGTATCTATGGTTGCTAGTAATTATTATAAGATATCAAGAATTGAAAATTTTTTCAATCCTAGATACATATAGAAATTGCATGCTTTTTCTATTTTTTTCTATTTTGTTCTATTCTTTCCTATCTTTTTCTTTTTTTTTTGATAATTTTGATATTAATTTTGATATTAATTCAGCAATCTTATCGATCTATCTTTTAACTTCTAAACGATACGTGAAAAAGATGCGCGAAAACTTTCGAATGAAATACTGGTCGAGAAATAAGATCTACTTTACAATGATGATAAATATGTTGTCACATCGTGATATTATAGTATGTTTACTCATATTGTGTTAACGAGCGATAACGAGTATTTGTTTGAAGTATCGGGATAGCAATTTGTAGAGCCATTAAATTATATTCATCATGTGCATCGCGATAATGCCCAAACTAGCGTTTTCTCTTAACGTACAACGTGAATGCGTGCGATTTGTTAATTATAAATCACAGATGTATCAATCAGCGCACTCGCTATGTTCAACGAGATCTGTATGAACGTTATTTATTTTTCTCCCTTCCCCTCGTGACTCATGGAATCCAACGAATGAACAAGCGAAACGCTACGTTTACACGATCAGTCAAGAATCGTAGAACTATTTCCCGGACGAACGGGGCACTTTTTTCTAGTAATAACGCCGTTACAGCTATCAGAACGCCGCAGGCATATTTCGTCGTGACGTTGTGTAAATTCGGACGAACCAATGATCGTCTGTGTTCAGAAAAGATGTTTATTATCAGTAAACGGAGCTCTCTCCTTGCTATCCCTCTTTCTTTGCTTATTCTCCACTTTGCACGTAGTATAGACGTAGACTTCGATATCAGTCGCTATATAGCCGCGTTCGGCCGCGTACACTTTGTCCGCGTGGCATATCGCATAATGCCGATCAACGGTATTTAGTTCGTCTAATCGGTTCTTAATGCAGATACCAGATCGCGTTTCTCGCGAGGGAATGTGATCGAATGTGACAATGATAAGTAATCGCATGGCATGCGATTTGGAACGGGTAATCAAAGAATGTTTAGTTTTTTATTCCTTTTCATCTCTGGTATTTTACGAGGATTGTTGAGGAATTTGAAAAACTAATAAATGATTGGTGTTTACTGATACGCGCGCTTAGTTAACCAACTACTAGCGTTACTAATAGTAAACAGTAACTGTTGGTTATTGATATGTATATAATCATTTATATGTATATAAACATATGTGATATAAATCATTAAGCCACAGAAATTACATTTAAATGTCGAATTTCATATCGTTTTATGAAAGTCTCATAAGATGCGAGAGCCCGTACACCAAAGTAAATTAGAAATGCTTCTTGTACAAAAAGTCAAGTCAAACGAGGAAAACGTAGAGGAAAAGGTTGATAAAAAAGAAACGAGTAAGAGAGGATGAGAAGTAAAGCTCCGCGATGCTTGAAGTCAAGTTTATCCTTGTCTTTTAGGCACGAGACTCAACGTCGTTTACAATGACTCGTACGCCTACCTAATGCATGACTAATGCATCGGTACATATATCGGGGGTAGAAAATCATTGAGGATCTTCACGAGAAGTTTTGGATAATCTGACATCTATAGATCCAAATCGAAAGAAAGGAGAGTAGCGCGAAAAGTGAGGATAAAGGAAAAGAAAGGGGAGAGCGAGAACGAGGCGCAGAGTAGGGAGGAGGCGGCGTATTCCAATGAAGAGAAGAACGATGTAACGAGGTGAGACGACGAAGAAGTACTGGCCGATCAATGATAGATCAAGACGGACAAGAAGCGCTGAAAAGAAAAATTAATTAAAAAGAAGGAACGAAAGGAGAGATGAACGAAGAACAATGAAGAAACAGATCATCGGAGAGTGAAAAGATAGAAAGATCGAAAAAAATAATAGGAGAGAACGAGAGCTTGATTATATCAAAGCCAAAGAAAGAGAAAGCTTAAGATCTTCCTTCGAGTCTTTCTCTTTCTTTCTCTCATATTCTCTTTCTTTCTTTCTCTTTTCCTTTCTCCTGTGTTCTCTATCTCTTTTCGTTTGTCTCTCTCTTTCTACCCTTCGTTGCGTGCACCTGTCTTCGTTTACCTGACAAACGCCCCGCCCCAGCCAATAGAGGTACGGCAGACCTGATGACGTCAGTCACACGTACCAGAAGGCCCTAGGTGGAGGGGCGAAATCATCCACCACCACCTTTGGAGGCCACGAGAGCCCCACGGGGCCAGCAGCAGCCAGCGGCAGCGGTCTGGCCGATCGCGTGCCGCGGGGTGGGGGCAGGAAGAGGGGCACCCTGGACCTGGTCAGGCCAAAGAAACAACGCAGGAGTACCCACCAAAACCTATCTTGCATTTCCCACCACCGAGTTGTCCGGAAAACGTGCGCTAGCTTCCGGACGGCGCTTGTCCGAGTTCAGTCAAGTGAGTCGACGCGCACGTACCTTCTCTTCAAAAACAATCGCAAAGGGTTCCGCTTCGAATGAGAAAAGACGGGAGTGTATTGGCGCGCGCCGAGGAGAGTTTAAAGGGCCCGGTACCAATAGAAGAAACGTCAAAGAAGCCCGGCTTAAGATAGTTCTTCGTTCAGAATATTGATGTTTGAGATGTAGAGAACCCTCATAAATTTTTTTATTTGATAACGCTTGATGATACCCATCGTCCAAACCATATCCTTTCGATATTTACAAAAGAAAAAGAAGAACTTTCTTTCAATCTTTAAGAAAGTCATAAATTTTATTTGATCGATTGATCGCTCGATCTATCGTGTCAATCTATCGGGTTCTTTTGGTGAACCATCATCGGCTGTTCGGTTACACGCGGATTATCGACATAATTACGGGGATCACATCGGTAGTAAGAGTGCCAGTGCTCGTACGGGGGTTGTGTGATGCCCTGGTTATGGTTAAGCGTGAGTGAGGTCAGTGGTAAGAAGCGGAGAAGAAAAATCGACAATATATCATCTGGATTATCACCTTTATCATTGTTGTTACCGTCGCCGCCGCCACCGCCGTCGTCGTCGCCGCCGCCGTCGTCGTCGTCGTCGTCGTCGTCGTCGCCGCCGCCGCCGCCGCCGTCGTCGTCGTCGTCGTCGTCG